>CAJVQA010004401.1:0-17620 GCA_910591915.1 Cetraspora pellucida | reverse complement strand
ACTCAGTTTTCGTCCCCCGTTGGACTTGAACCGGCAACCTTACGATTGGTGACCTGGGAGCGTAACCACTTCGCTACTGACCCGCAGGTCAGATAACTTAAACTTTTAATAGTACTACTATAAAAACTAGACTTATGAAACTGAGCTAGAACTTGTAAAACTAAGCAAATATGCTAGTCTTTAAGGAGAAACTAGATGAACCAACTAGGCCATCAGAATTTCAGGATTTTAAAGAAAAAAGATACATGCTGGCAAACATGTAAACTAGAAGTGTATAGTTACAATCTACTTTTTTAGGCTAGCTGAAATGGTAGCTTGGTAGAACTTGAATTGAATACCAAAGTAGTAAGAATATATTGTAAAGTTAGTATCAGAATTAGGATGAACTTTACAAGAGCATAGGGTTTAATAATATGCTCTAACTATCAGTATTGATTTTAGCTATAGCAATATCAAATTATTAAAGTAAAAAGTTATAGTAAAGATAGGTAAAATAATAAAGCTAATAGTTTAGTAAAGAAAGAAGTAACAAGTAAGAAAATAATACAGTCCAAAAAAGTCAATTGTAAAGAGAAAGAATATTGCCTAAAATAGAAAAACAAATAAACTGATATATCAACAAAATTGCTATATAAGTTAATAACAATTACAAGATTAAAAGTAGTATAGAAAAAATAAGAGCAATTAAAGACTTAAAACCAGAAGCAGAAGTTATAATATATAATTGTACATATTTTTAGAAAAAGCTAAAAAGAACTAAAAAAGTATATTATATGACAAGAAAAATTAGTATCAGAAGAAATATATTTATAAAATGTATAATAGATAAATTTGTAATTCTAGATGAATTTAGATCAGATATATATACAACAAAATATTAAATATGCTAAAAGAAAATAAAAGAAATACAGATACATTTGGTAGTATATAAGAAACAAAAAAATTTATAGAAGAGAATCCAAAAAATGACTATTGCAACAGTTTGAAAAAAACTGAAAGAAGAAGAAAAAGTTTGAATATTTTTATATATATTATATATAATACTTTTTGAGAAAACAGAAATAAAAAAATTAAAATAAAAGAGATATTAATTAAAAACCTAATTTTAAAAGAAATACTGAACTGTTTATAACATCTTTTAAACATGAAATCAAGGCAGCAGTTCATGTATGTAATAGCAAACATATTTTGAAATACATTTTATGAATAAGTATAAAGAATTTAATAAATAGCAGAAAAGTTAAAAAGAGAAGAAGAAAAAAGAAGAAAGAACCAAGAAAAAGAAAAAGATAAACCAGTAAGAAATAGAAAAAAAAAGAGAAAATAAGAAAAAAATAAAGCAAATCAAAAAAAAAACATAAAAGACAATTTTGAGACTTGTTATGAAAAAATGAAAATCTTTTTATTATAGACTTTAAGTAGTTAGACAAGCAGCTTACTTCTGCTCAAAGTAATGCAACAGGTTGTACTAGGTACCATTAAGGTGACCAGATGATACTAGACTTAGTTGTTAGAAATATTTATATAATTGCAAATGTAATTTCAAAATCTTAATAAAGTATTAACATAACAGCTTAAGGAAAAAAAATAGTAATTTTTTATCAGATTTTAAAATTTTAATAACTGTTATAACTTAATAAAACCCTAATTGTTTTAAAAATGTAATTTTAACAAACATTTTAATATTGTTAATTGTTTATATAAACTTTACAAACTATACTACTTAATGTATTTTGATATAAAAAATTCAAATAACTTATATATTTTTAATAAACTAATTATGTTAACAATTTTACTAACTATACAATAATAAAATTGATAATTATTTTTGTGTATATTCTAAAAACTACTAGCATTGGTTCTGGAATGTATATGGAGTAAGACAATAAAAATGCACCATATTTTCTTTAAGTAAATTTTTTTAAAACTTTAAAAAACAAATATAACTCAACAATAACTTTATCAAATTTAATAAAATTTTTTTAAAAAACAATACTAAAAACTTATAGAATTCATTTAAAAAAAAATTTTATTAAATTTGATTAAGTATTTGCTAAGTTGTTTTGGTTTAAAGATTCAAAAAAATTTATTAAAAATGATATAGTGTGTTATGTATTACGTATAAGTAATCAATATTATTTTCTTAAATAATTATTTGCACCGTTAGTTAATATTATGTTAATCTGTCGATCCGCCACTTTACCTCCCAACCCTTAAAGTTGCTTTGCACTACGTAATAAGAAGTCAACATGCTTATTTTATTTGAATGTACGAATAATTATGTTTTATCGAAGTAAAATTTGTAATTCATAGTATTTTAATAAATTTTTATTATAAACAAATCTTGATAAATTTTAATTCCGCAAGAATACCTTCCACTGCCTTATACCGTATTTGCGTCCAGAGCATTATTTTGAAGCACAATTTAAAAGCTAAGAATTAATTTGGTTTAAAATATAAAAATTATACGAATTAATTAAATCAATTTTTAGCTTAAACTGTCTTAAAATATTATCTCGTGCAAATAGTGCTGGAATATTTGAAATTTAAGATTTTCAATTTTGCTTTATATATGAGTTAGATTCTTCGGAGTGATTTTAAAAAAATCCCAATAAACTAAGAAAATTTAAATTTTTTTATTTACTAAAACTCAGGATAAGAATAAATATTTAATTAAAATTTTAATTTGATAATGGTAGTATATATTATAGATTAAACCAGGCTGTATTTTTTCAATTCGATTAAATGGGTCCTAACCTTATTTTTCTTACCCCGAAAAATCCAGTAAAATAATTTTTTTCATCTTGAGATAACTCTTCATGAAGCTAACTCAGAGTTGTTATTATATTAGCCGTCATCTAATTTAAAAAAAATTATTAGATTAATTAATCTAATAAGTCTTTATATGTATAATAGTTTCATTAAACTCTATTAATTCAAATATATATATATATATGTATATCATAAATAATTTGCATAATTGTATGAATGAAGTATTTATAAAAATGATGAAATGGTAAAAATAAATAAATGAATAATAAATAATACAAAACAGATAATTGCAGGATCTATATAATAAGTAAACTTTCCAAATGAAAAAAAATAAAATAAATAAATAAATAAATCGACAAGCTACTCATATTGTTATTGTTTTGAATCATATTAATTGTTCATAACTCCAATATCATTAGTAACAGGTGTGATTATATCTTTATTATTTACACTACCACCGTTTAAAGATGCACAATCATTATCAATTAGTTTTTCACCAATTTTAACTTCTTTACGTTCATTATTATCGTTTCTTTCATCATCAGACATTAATTTTAAATATTGATGAAGTGTCTGCGATTTCTTTTTAAAAAATTCATTTGCATCACTTTCAACCTTTTTAGGTTCCGGACGCACTGTTTTCTTAAGCTTTGGCCATGTCGATGGAAGAGGAAGCGGTGGTGGGCGTGCTGATGGTAATAGAGGCGCTGCAGTTCGTAACGACGTTGATGATGATGGTGATCTTAAAGTTGATGGTCTTGGTATTGTGTTGTCTGTTGACATTTGTTTATATGATGGATTTGAAGGAACGTTCGAGGATGTTGGAGATAATTGAGGACTCCGAGGTATTGTTAACAACACTTGTGACGATGGAAAAATAAGTGACGGGGTTGGTGTTCTTGCCTTAGAATGAATATTTTGAGATGGTAGAGAATATGATGTGTGAGTTGATAATGTTTGTGGTGATATAGCAACTATAGACGTCAATAATGAAGGAGGCGGTAATGAAGATGGAGAAACGGGCGGTGAATCTCGTGGCGTAAGTGAATGTTGACCGTGTGGTGGAGATGATTGAGTTTGTATGGATGGTGATTTATTTTGATTCAAATCTTCACATAGTGCTCCTTTGTCCGAATTTTGTTGAGATGTTGCCTGCCTCAGCTCTTCGAATAATGAAAGCTTTGATAATAATGGCGTTACTGGCCTTGACTCTTGCAATGACGGAGAATATAGTGGTGTGGTAGGTGTTGACGGCAAAGGTGTTTCTGGTGAAATATAAGTTGATGTGGGCATAGGTGGTATTAAAAATGGGTTAATTGGCTCGAATTCAGGTTCTGATAGAGGACTAGAATTAGGAACTGATTGTTCTGGCATTCCATATATAGGCTCTGGTAGAAATTCAGGTAAATGTGTAGGCACTTCCGTTGAATTAGCAACAGCTGGAAAATATGGTGTTGTAGGTGTAGGAGGAATTGAACGAATAACATGTGAATCTGAGAAATAAGATGTTGAATCTGATCCTAAAGGCACGTTTGATTGTGAAGAATTATCAAGAGTGGAATTTACTGTTGATGATGATGGAGGAAGATGTGGTTGAGCTGTTGAAGAAGTAACTAAAGATAATGGTGTCTCATTTGATGAATTATTTGATGAGTCATTAGATGAATCATTTGGTGAATTATTTAGTAAATCATTTGGTGAATCATTTAATGAATCACTTTGTGCATCATTTGATGAATCATTTGATGAATCATTTGGTAATAGTTTTTCTAAATCAGCGGAAGATTCGGAATGCTTTGTGTTCACATTATTATTAACGTCAACAATAGCATCTATCATAGCGTCAAGTACAGCATCATCTGAATTAGAAACGTTAGTTTCAGTAATATCATTTGTTTCATTGTCTTCGGTAACTAAGTCAAGGTTATTTGAAGTGGTAGTTTTCACATCAATTTCAACAGTATCTGCATTTGTTTCATTAGTTTCTCCTGTAGTGTTTCTCTCTGTGTCATCGCCCGCTTCTTCAAAAGATTCACTTTTATCATCAGACTTGCTTGTTTTCTTGACAACCAAAGGAATGTCATTGACTTCAAGAGTATCATGTTTAGTGGCATAACAATCAACACTTGTAGTTTCTTCGCTATTATGAGGAATATTCACAATGTCAACGGTGCATGTATCATCATCTAATAAGGTATCTATAGCGTGGATTTCTTCTTCAATCGCATGAATTTCTGAGGCTAATTTGTCATCATCAATATCACAGATTGATTCAACTTCACCCTCCTGTTCATTTTGAGACTCAATTTCTTCATCTTCAGATGGATATTTAGACGTAATGTCTTCATATTCTGAAGTTTCGACTTCTTGACCTTGTTCATCATTCATAAATTTCATATCATTATCATCAGCATCAATTGATTCGATTATAATATCATCGATAGCTTTAGAATAACTAACATCTTGATTCACTTCAGAATCTTTATCTTCATGGTCTTGCAAGGATTTGATAAAAGTGGGTGTAAGTAATGTAATAGGCCCAGATGCATTTATAGGTTGTATAACGGGTGGTAAAATGTTGATTGTTATTGTTTCTTCTTCTTCTTTACCTTCAAAGGTTGTATCCTTATCCGAAATTTTATTATCTTTATTAGTTGTATTCATTGATTGACTGAAGCTTGCTGACAATTCATCGATACTATTTTGTTGGTTACGTTTACCTAATCTAAGAGTTTTCATTAGCGTAGATTTCTTTCTTATTTGTGTCACATTGACCGTGTTATTTTGTTGATTATCAGCATTGACCATATTATTTTGCTTATTATCAACAGTTGATGATGTTGATGCCCGATTTTTCGAAGAAACGGACGGTAATGATGATAAATATAAAGCAAGTAGAGGTGGAATAGGTTTATTGGCTGCCATCTTCTGTGTTTTTGATGTTTTCTTATTATTTTGTTTCTTTTGCTTATTATTAGAATTTTTATTTTTTACAAAATCATGACTGATATCGGACGTTGGTATATTAACCCCTAGAAGGCGAATATTATTCCATGCACGATCAGGTGCATGATATATGGTATCTCGAAGAGTTTCAATTTGAGATGCGGTATCAGAACTCTTTCCTTTTATCATACTTGAATTATCGCTTTCTCTATTAGAACTACGAATTGAAGTAGAACGATTCGAGAGCATAGATTTTCTAGAAAAATTGTGTGATAATGATCGACTACCAAAATTATAAGATTTCATTGTTCTTTGGCGATCCCATTCAATAGCTGTCATTACCCAAGACGCAGAATTCCATTGTTGCCTCAAAATGCTAATTTCATCACGAACAATATCAAGGCATTGTTTGATTTTTTTAGTTTCTTCAGGAACTTTGGGAAGTTCATCTGGTTCAAAAAAGAAATCTTCAATATTTTGTTCATTAACATCTGAAAAATTATCCATGGCTTGCAATCGCCTAAGCAATTCTTGTGCAAAATAAGTACGACTAGCTTGTAGTATTTGCATTGCTCGACGAGAACAAGCGTATAAAGAAGTGTTAAAAGTTGCATGTTGTAATGCATCATATAATGTAAATGGATATAACATGCATAATCGCGACTGATATGTCATACTAATTTGATGTATTTGACGCATAGGCTTAACGATTAATATTATACGAATAAAAGGTCTAATAGAATTAGTATTACTCAAAGGAGAAGCCGTTAATCCTATAGTTTCCTCACAAACAGAAGTTGCAGCTCCTGTTGAAGTAGATGTTTTAACATTTGATCCCGCTTCCTCATCTTCAGATTCTGGATTACTTTTATCAAACACTAAAATTTCTTTTTCTTTCTCCATGAATTCATTATGACTATCATTCCCTTTGTCACTATTATCATCAATGCTAGCGCTAATACTATCATCATCATTATCATCATCGTCGTCATTATCATTATTATCATCATCACCATTATTATCATCATTATTATTTTCGATTTTCTCGTGAAAATCATCATGTCCTCGCTGAATTCGAAGTGAACTTAACGATAGATTCGACTTCATTTCTTCTTGGTATGAAATCATTGATTCAAATGTTTTATGAGATCCGCCTGATGTTCCTCGTGATGGATGTGATTTAGAAGAATGTTTTCGGTCATCTTGTTGTAACAAAGTTTCGTATTGCTGTTTACTATTACGTTTATTAAAAATTATATTTTTAGCTCCGGATTTCATATTATGATCCAAATATAAATCATTATGAAGTGAAGTTCCATAATGGTCAATGGCATTATCTTCAAGTTCACTTGTCATGGTATATAAATGATTTGTTCGTAAATCCAAATAAACATCTACAGTTTGCTCGCAATATATATCATTTACTTCCCATTTAAGACCAGTGTCATGTTGTAACTTATGATAAGAATTTATAAAGGAAGTTTGAAATTGACCTAAAGTAGTTCTATTATCATCATTTTTGGTTGCCATGACTAAATCCATAAAACAATCTTGACTAAGACAAGTCAAAGATTTAATCCAACTTGTTTCCTCAGCAGTAATCATTGCTTCATCTCGAATTTTCCCTAAAGGAATAAATTGTTTTCGATCTTTTGGTACTAAAATTTTAATACTTTGTAATGTACTTTCAGTGTATAAAACACCTAGATAAAGACCAGGGGATAATTTAGTTTGCCTAGAACACCATTTTTCAATGTAAGTTGACCAAATCGGATGAGAATCTTTATGATAAATGTTATTTATTTCGTCAAAATTTTTCCATTTTAATGTTCCAGTTTTTACAAGATCAGGTGCAATTTCATCTTTTATACAGCTTGGAACATATTGAAGAGCGACTATGAATTTTGACTTTGATGAATTCATGGATACAACATGTTCATATATAATACCCAATGATTCAAGAGATAATTCGCTCTTTAATTTTAGGGCAGCATAACCAAACGAGTGAGACCATATTGATTCATCATTTATATATTGACTAAATGACATAGTATTTGAACCTTCGGAAAAATCACACGCACTTGAACTTGAATGCATAGAATGAAATGAATCCGAATCACTTGATGAGTCATTATAAACCTCCTTAAAAGTTGACCAGTCTAATGAAGTTCTTATCACATGAGCAAATTCTTCACTATCATCCTCAAAATTACCGAAAATTTTTTCATCACGTATAACTTCAATAGTAGGAAACATTTTACTACTACCAGAAGTTATTAATATTTTATTATCACTAGTGAACAATATTGTGGTCAAGTAAATTGTTTCTGCATGAAAACGTGTCTTTAATGATGTTTTAATGCTTTTAGTACCGCCAAAGACTCCCTTTCGTTTTGGTTGTGCTGCTAAATTCGGGTTCAAAGTTGTTGGTAAATTGCGCTAATATATATATATATATATTAAAAAAAAAAAATAAAAAATAAATAAATAAATAAATTATTTATCAACAGTCAATTAATAGACATTAATAGATCTAAAATCAAAAAAGAAAAAAACCGGTAAAAAGATAAAACCTTTTTTGGATTTTCTTCATTAAATACGAGTTCAAGGTATTCAGGTGTTTTTTTGCGAACTACCAAAGTATCCTAAAGTCAAAAAAAAAAGACAAAATAAAGTAGATAGAAGGAATAATAAATTAACACATATATCAAGGAGATATTAAACGATAAGAAATGGATCAAAGGTACAGACAGATATGGCATACCTCTTCAGGATAAGATGATAGTAAATGTGAATCATATAGCCATGTCTTGAAAAGTTCGCTATATAAGGCATAATTCCAAGAATCATATATTCCTAAAGTTTTGCATGCCTAAACAATACAAATATAATATCAATCACATGATTAATACGTCATTGGTGATTATACATAAAATGAAGCCTACCCTTTCAAGCACAGCTTGAACAGAAGTTCCTTGGGAATAACCAATGTCTACGGGTGTATTACGACCCTCCAGACGTACTTGTATCAAACAATAACTGCTAACAGGATGAATAATAAGTATATTGAATACAATATGTAAGCTGAGATGTATAAAGAGAACTTACCATTCCATTTATGAATTTTTATAATATTGACTACCTAGAACAACCTTCAAAGCTGAAGGGTACGAAAAAAAAAAAATCAAAATAAGCCTAAAAAAAACAATAAGCATTCCAGCCCGAGATGGGTAAATATTAGGAAAAAAAGATAAAAAGAGTGTCTTGAAGTATTAAATACTACGCTTAATAGGAAGTAGGAAGAGGTAAATTTCAAGGAGGTGGTAAAGTTCAAAAAGCGAGGTAGAGAACTGATATTTACCAACAACGGTCAAATATTTAGAGTACAACTTGACGGAAAATTTTTTTCAAAAAGAGTTAATATGGTCTAGAAAGTAACCAATCCGTTTATTTAAAATTTATTTATCGTATCGTTGCAAATATAAACAAATAAGATTTGCTCTTTAATAACTACAACCAAAAACCTGTGACGAAAACCATGTCGCAGAAATACTTTAATATTAGCCATTGTAAAGTTTATAAAGAAAATGCAAGATATTCAACTTACATATAGGCCCTGAATTGCTGCATATAGATCCTGTTACGTATTGGTATGTCTCATTGTTAACTGTTAATAGTAAAGCATTTATCACGTGGTGTGTACTAAAAAAACCTATTGGATTTGATTGGCCAATAAATGATTGCGTCATCAGACATACCACGGTAATAAAATTGATGTAACAACATGGACGGAATGCAACGATATGTAACATAGTAATTTAACGTTAAATAATTTTAATTGTTTCATGTAAGCATGTTAGCATGAAAGTTATTGTGGAAAGTTTCACAGTATCAGGATACTGAAAGAGTGATTTACATCCTACCGGAACAAAGTTATTTTTTTGAGGAATTTAAATATAAATATCAAAAAAGGAAAGTACACACGTACGTCCAAGTGATTAGCCGTTATGAAGTTTCACATTCTAATATTAGAATCTCTACAATTTAGACATTTCAAAAATAATATAAAAATTTTTGTTTAACGTACAGTATATGTATGTAAGTATAAAAACAGATCCACAAAAATATATATAGAATTTTGATAAGCTTGATGTTTTTAATGTATTTTACGAAGATCATTCGTATTTTGGATATGAATGTACAACAGTTGATAAAGTCAAATAGCATGCAATGCACTATCTTATCATTCTTATCATTATCATTTGTAAAAGTTCGTCAAGCATTGAGACTTAAGATTAGGTATGTTCGACTTAATATTGCTTTTATATTTACTATTACAAAGACCGATTAATGAATAGAGTCGAACAAGCTTAACTTAAAATGTTACTAACAATGCATTTGTAACATGTTTCTATCCTCTAAATTCTCTCGGTTGCCTCCGAAATTGCTCAAATGCGAAATAGCGTTGTACATTAATAACGCGAGTGATCATAGTAGTACTGGATAAACCAACCGTAATCTTAAGCAAATTGGCTGATTAATCATCCACATGCTAATGAAATATCATTAATGTTTTTTTATTGTTTCTTAGAGTATCATGATTATGGTTGGGGTGCACAGGACTACCTAAAAGAGTATGCTTTGGGCTGAGGCATGCCCCTCTCTCTTGTTGTGCCTGGGGCATGCCTCTATAGATATACAATAACTAAGAGGAGGTTAGTCTGAGGATTTCCGTTCACGAATTCTCTCTATACTGGACATATATAGAAAATTGGCATTATAACAAATTGACAAGTAATATTTACATACGTGATTAAGAATGATATTTATATGTATTTTGTGCAATAAATAATTGTAAAGTTTTTAATGATAACGATACATAATAATATCAAATTTACTCGCATATCGATACGTATTAAATGTTTGAGTTATTGTTATTTGATCGGCCAATAATATCGATATGCTTAAATTAAGATAAGGAACTATAAAATTAGAATAATAATTTCGTTTGTGATGTACACAGCTCACGATCTAGATTTGTGATGGTTTCTAAAAATTTTTATTACTAACACTAATGTTTGAATTTACTGTATAAACTTCTGTTACTGAATATGTTTAGCTGAATTATAATTAATAGATATTTAATTAAATATGAATTTAAAAAGGGAATTATCATTCATCGCCAGTATATCGCTACCCTAATTAACCAATCAAAATCAAGCCATGTTAACCAAATGATTGGCTAATCGATGAATCGCGAAGACGTTAATACGTAATAAAGCTAATTAAATTTAAAATGAATTGAAATTAAAACTAAAATAAAAACCAAATAATTTTTTTTTTAATACATATTTTCTAAATATAGATTATAAAACTACTGTATTATAAAATTATAAAATTTTGTTTATTAGATTTATAGTTTTTATAAAAACATTTATTATATATATTTAGAATTAACTATTACATATAAATACTTTAATTGTTCGAAAGACTCTCAATTCTTATGTCAAAAGTTACATTTTGATTTTTCAAAAGTTTTGTTTCTGATGCATTCATGGTAAGATCAAACGTCGAATTTTCTGTCTATCGCTATACTTGCATATTCGTACATATAACATAACTATAATTTGTTAATGAATTTTTAGTATAGGTGAATATATAATTATTATAGAACTATAATTAGGATTGGGTTACATGAATTAACATTTTCACACGTTATACATAAAGTAACAGTTCGGTCTGTATTATTGCATCATTTGATTTGAATTTACGATCCGAATTGTAACTTTTATGGTGCCAGGTTATACCCGACAATCACATGAACAAAAATTGAACATGTTTAAATCGTTTCTCTCTGAAGCACAAAAGAATTTTAAAAATTAAACCAATCACTTTATAGTTCGAGTAATTTTCTACAAAGTTATCGGTTTACTTTTTTTAAAGTATTTTTTTCATTAAAGAAGTATGCTTTTCAAATTGAAACATTCACGTGAATAATTTTTATTAAACAAGCATATTTGATTGGCCATAAATTTATTTCAACAAAATAAACGAAACTAATTTGTGATCTTTAATAAAATATTTAAATGATTCGAATTTTATTTTCTTTTTAAAAATATTTTTCTGTTAGCTCAACTTTTTTGTCTGTTTTTTTTTGTTCCATCCTTATCTAGATAGCTCTTAAAATATGGCCTTTAGTGTTCCGCAAGCAGGTACCCGAATTGGGGATTTTTAATATTCCGTAGTCAAACAATTGGGAATAATCGATTCTCATTCTATCATTACTCAATATTGCTTGACGGCTGAATGTTAAACATCCCCTGCGGTTCCAATTCGGGTACCTATTCGTGAAACATTAGCTTGAAAGTAATAATAATTTATATTAGTATTGAGGTTTTCTTGTTTTTCATCCTGCCTTATTTAACCCCAAACATGACCTAATGGAATGAGTTATAATTTTTGTTGAAAATGACCTGTTGCAATTACAGTCATCTTGATTAAAAATTTATAGTATGTAGAAATAAAAGGCTTATAAATGTAATTCAGCAAATTTGTTTAGACAAAAGTCAATTACAATAAATAAGTAGATTCAAATGACATGTAATTAGATAAATTAGTATTTTATTAATAAATGTATCAATGACCTAATAATTAATAATGTATTTTGTTAAATTGCAAATTAGTTTTTAATAGAATATATTGAACAAACTAAACAATAATAAAATTTTATGTTCAAAACAATACAATTAATTTTTGATTTTTTTTTTTAAACTTTAAGTAGTTATGTTAATACTTTATTAAGATTCTTGAAATTATATACATATATAATTATATAATATCTAAGTTTAGCATTACTTAGTTACCCTAATGGTATCTAAGTATAATCTGTCATACTATCTCAGTTAGAGATAAATTACTTATCTAATTACTTAAAGTTATACTAGAAAAAAATTTTTTTTATGACAAGCATATTAATTGTCTTTCAAGCTTCTTTTTTTGTTCAATTATTTTTTCTATTTTTCTTTTTTTTTCTACTTCTTTTACTTGTTTATCTTTTTTTTTCTTTTTTCTAATTTCTCTTTTGCATAAGTATCTTTCTTTATTTTATTCATTATGTTAATCTTTTTTTTTTAGTCTTACACTTTTTTATATCAAACTCTCTATACTTGGTCATAGAAGGTGTTCTATACTGTTTTTATTACTATGTTTATATATTTCTGCATTGTCTACTTGTTTAAAAGTTATTTAAATCTTTTTTTTACTTTTAGCATTGTAAGTTTCTTTATTAGTATTTTTCTGTTTGTAATTTTTTCTGTTTCTGTTTCTTTAAATAGTACCTTATAATACTTGTAATAGGGTTCTGTTTTTCTCTTTCTCTTTAAGCTCATTCTATGCTATTATTATTGCTACTTTTTGTATCTATTTTTACAAACTTTTTAGTTTACTATAACTTGTTAAGTGTATTTGTATTTCTTTTTTTCTATCTTGATATACCTGTTATTTAACAGTTATATCAATTTCTGGTCTTTTTTTGTTTAGTTCTTTAAATATCAGCAAGCTGTTTATTATATACTTGATTGTTGTGATTCTTCTTATATTAAGTTTTCTTAAAATATAATAAACTTTTTTTGTTTTGTTTATTTCTTTTTAAAAACTTAACTAATTATATAATATATTTTCTGTTTCTAGTTCTAGTATTTTTATTGGATTTGTTTCTCTTCAACTGATTTTAATTTTGACATTTACTATTATTTTATATAGAAGTCTTATTGATATATCAATTTTTTTTATTTTTTTACTTTAAATAATATTATATTTCATTATAATTGATCTTCTTTACATATATTGTATACCTTCAATAATATTATTTTTAATTAAATTTATAAATAATTTTAACTAATAAATATTTTTTTATTATTTTAAAGATTTTATTAAAAGTTTATTATAATATTAATAATTAAATTTTTTAATTATATTAGTTAATTTTGATGATATAAAAATTAAAATAATTTATATGATTGTAGATATAACCTACTAATATTATATCTTTTTATTTAGAAATTTTTAAGTAAGATTTTGTCTTTTTAGTTTTTTAGTTTTCTATGTTTAGTAATCTTATTATAATAAGTATTTTTTTATATTTATATAATATTATACTTTGTATAAATGTTTTAAGCTCTTATTTAAGCTAATATATTTAAGATTACAAATATATTAATTTAATTAATTGCTTTTTTTTAGTATTAAGATAAGGCTTTGCTTATATATTTATTAATAATTTTAATTATATATTTTAGTACAAAAGTACTAAAATAAACTAAGTTTGTTTGTAATATTACATACAAGAATAAGAGCTCAGACTAGTTTATCTATGATTTAAATCAACAATTCAACTAAATATTAAGAAACAATTTATTATAAAACAAATATAATTTTTTAAATTTTATTAACTATAAAATTTGAATACTAACCTGATACTTAAAGGTTAACACTTTATTTTTTTTTTAATATTAAGGTGATCTTTTTGGTTTTTTAATTTTTATTAATAACTGTTTTAGTAATATAATTCAATGAACTATTATAGAAGAGCATACAATTGGTTACACATGTAACTTTTTTATATTATCTATTTAAGGAGTCTGCCTAAAGATTTTTTATTAATTGCTAGATCTAATACTTTTACTTAGATGTTCTACTTTAAACTCTTTAAACCTGCAATCTGTATTAATATTACTAGGTCATACTTAGATGCTCAGATCATCATTTTAATCTTAGAACTATTTTATTCTTAAAATAAACCTTCTAGAGCCTTTTATATATATTTTTATAGCTGATCTAGTATTACTATAATAGAGTCAACACTTGCAGTTAAGTTATATTATTTAACTGTTATGCTCTTATAGAATTCATACAAACTCCAATATTTACTTCATAGCATAACTTCAGTATTTTAGTATACTCTGTCTTTTCACTTGTTTTTTTATTAGACTTTCAATTCAAATAGCTTATATAGAACTATGACCAATTTATTGTTATATTAAGATGGTCTAATATTCTTTTTTTTTAGTTCACTCTAGCAGCCTAGTTGGTAATACTTTTAAAACTTCTAACTCAGAGGTTCTTGTCTATTCAAGTACTATAATTAGGTACTACAATCTTGAATTTGTTTTCTCAAGTTAATCTTTACAGTAGAGCTATCAAAAATCCAGCTATCTCTCTATTCAGAATTTTTCAAATAGATTTTTTGTTACTTAATTTTAACAGATTTTTATGATTACAAAAACTTATCTAGTATTTGCATTGCCTAATATTAATTTGCATTCTTCTGTATAATGCCATACTTACACAAATACCTCATAATCTGCTAGTCATACTGATACAATTACTATTACAAATATTTTAATCTAATTATTAGTAACAGTTGCCATAATACAAATATTATATAGGTAATTATTCAAATTTTTAACATTTATGGGATTTGAACACTCAACTTACTATTTGAAAAGTTAACAATTTAATCACTTTACTAGGTTGCTATATCCTATTAACAACTTATTTATTTCATCAAATTACTATATTTTTTTATTTTTATTTTTATCTTTTTTTGTATTAAAGATCATATTTTGTAGTAAAACTTTATTGATATTATTGGAATTAGTTATTACAACTATTTTATATAAAGATAAGAGTATAACTAATCACATATGCAACTTTTGGTTACTTATTTAAATAGTCTACTCTAGAGTTCTATATTAAATGCTATACCTTTAACCTACTAGAAAATTATCTATTTAAATTCTCTAATCATCTGATCATATTATAATGTAATACTAACTAACCTTTTATATATACCTAACTGGTATACTATCTAAGCAGTATAATATTTACTTTTTTGTACTAGTCTCAAATTATTATACATTTTAGAGTATAACATCTGCCAGTAAGGTGCAGAGAGCTCTTTTGTTAACTACTTATCTACTTTATAGACTATTAATAAAAACTACTTTTGCAGAGTTTACTCAGATCCTAGTACTGACTTTATAGCATATTCTTAGTACTTTTAGTATATCTTTGCTTTTGTCTTTAAACTTACAATTCAGATAGTTCAAAAGAACTATAATCTGTCTTTAGTATATCAAGACTGGCTCAATATTCTTTTTTTTTAGTTTAAAATCTAATAACCTGATTAGTAATACTCTTATCTAAGGTTCTTGCCTGCCTGATTTCTTTATATTGATATATGTTTTCTAGATCTAGCCTTTACAGTAGTACTGTTAAAGATCTATGCTACCTTTTTACTTAGTATTTTTAAGTAGGCTCTGGTTTTTCCTAGTTTTATAAATTTATATGATCACAAGAACTTATCTTAGGTTTGCATTATCTGGTACTAGTTTGCATTCTTCTGTGTAACTAAAGTTATATAGATACTTATAACCTGCTAGTCATGCTGATGCAATCATAGTTACAGGTATCTTATTTCAACTAATTGACAGAATGCTGCTGCCATAATACTATCTATATATTATATAGGTAATTATTTAAATTTTATTATTAGTGAGTTTTGAACTTACAACCTACTACTTGGAAGATTAACAACTTATCTACTTCACTAAGTTGCCACATCCTATACTTCTATATTAAAATTTTATATAAAATATAAATAAACAATTTATTTATTATAATAAAATTTTAATCTATTATTATATAAATAAAAAAAAATAAAAATCTGCAAATCATTTTACTTATTAAGTAAATAATTTACAAGTTTTTACTTTTCATCACTTATATTTAAAAAATATACTTGTATATATTATAAAGTTTTTCTAAAAGAGTATAATGACTTAGTAAAGTAGATAAGTTGTTAACTTCTCAAGTGGTAGAAAAGGAGTTCAAAACCTACCAACAATAAAAATTTGAAAAATCACCTATGTATATTAGTACTATAAACATCTGTGCAATATTGGAGTTATATGAAGGAATGCAAACTAGCATCAGGCAGTGCAAACTCAAGATAAGTTCTTGTGTTCGGTATTATGACAATAGCAATCTGTTGATCAGTTGGGATCAGTACCTGTAACATGATTGCATCAGATAACTGGCAGATCATAGGGCATCTGTGCAATGTTGAAGTTACATAGAGAAATGCAAACTGGCATCGGGTGATACAAACCCAAGATAAGTTCTTGTGGCTATGTAAATCTGTGAACTGGTAAAACTGGAGCCCACTTGGGAAGACCCAAGTAGAGAGGTAGCATGGATCTTCAACAATATTACTGTAAAGGCTAGACATAAGAAATGGATACCAATGTGAAAGAAATTGAGTAGGCAAGAACCTCAAGTGAGGAATACCACCAACCAGGCTATTGTAAGTCTTGAACTGAAGGAAAAAAATCTTGGAAGGCAGATCATGAGATACCAAAGACAGGTTATAGTCCTACCAGACTATCTGAATTGGAAGTCTGAGATCAGAAACAGAAGTATACTAAAGTACTAGAAATATACTATGAAGTCAGTACTAGGATCTAGGTGAACTTTGCAAGAATGAGCCCTGTTAACAAGATACTAAATATGAGTAGTTAGTTAGCAGAAGAACTCTTTGGAGCCCTACAAGTCAGGTAATGTACTCTGAAATATGTAACAGCTTGATGGATATACAAACAAGAAGGTTATAATTAGGTTAGACAGCACTTAGATGTATAGGAACTTGTATACTATTTGTTAGTATAAGTATAGGGATCAGAGTGTTTAAATAGATAATCTCCTAGTAGATTGCAGATATGGCAGCTAGTGTAAAATCTGCTATGCAGGTGGACTACTTAAATTTAACAACCAAAAGTTGTATATATGGCTAGTTGTATACTTACCTTGTACAAGTTATATAATCATAATTAAAATACAATAA
>CAJVQA010004400.1:0-17625 GCA_910591915.1 Cetraspora pellucida | reverse complement strand
TTTATGATATATAAAAATCAAATTTATGATATATTAAAAAATAAAATCTTTATTTATTTAAATAAATAAAAAATTTACAATTCTAAAAATAATTTTTGTGTCTGTTTTAATAAATCCTCAACTTTTGCCATATTGTCAATTGTCTCTTCTGCACTATTCAAATCGTCTTCAGCATTCTTACTTCTTTTTCTAATAGATTCAGTTTTATTCAATTTTTTCTTCAATTTTAGACTTGACATTATTGCATCAACATTAATTACAATTTTATCTCAAAGATATCTAAAGCAAATAAGACACTTATATTGACATCTTTGCAGACAATGATTATGATAACCATGTCCACATGCAAGAACAATACTGTTAGTAAGATTATAAATGCTATCACAACATGAATAATTACATAAAATAACTGTATTAGGTTTTTTTAAGGTAATGAAATCTCTTAGAAGGTAACGATTAGTTACTATATAACCTAATAAAGGTAAAACATATGTGTTAATGTTATTTGATGAAAATTTTATTGACGGGTATTAATATCAGGCCTGATATATCTTCATAAACATGTTTAGAAGAATCATTGTATATTTTTTATAAAGCATATGCAATTGCTTTGCTGTATATGGATATTTTATGAAGTTCACAAAATATTGACAAAAGATATTATCTTCCCAGTGCTGAAAAATGAAACGCATTTCTTTTTGCAATTGATCAGCTTCAAAAAATTTAGCAGTAGTCACCAAATAATACTATGGGCTGTTTCTACAAGACATTTACTTAAAGAAGCAAGATGATTAGTTATTATTTCAAACATAGGATGACTAGTCTCCATCTAATAAAAAACATCCGAAAAAAACATTAATGGTGCTCACTTATAATTTTTTTGATTGAATCAAAAAAAGAGATTACTTCAGCAACACATGCAAGCTTCTTCATAGTGTTAGAGGGAAATCTGGTTAAAGCTGTCGCATAACAATCGTCGAAAACGTGACCGAAAACGTAACCGGAATCGAAATCTGGATTGGGACCCAAAACTGGTAATCATGTAACCCGATTTCTCTCCATTGTATGCAAGAGAAGCCCCAAGATTTGGAACAAGGCACCCATGAGTGTAAGACTAGGCCCCACATGCGACAATTATCACTAACCTAAAAAGGAAGAAAGACTTAGTAGAATCACCAAGACGCGCAACAAGAAAAAATGTGATACTTACTTTCACGGGCCTACAACAGAGCCTTAAACCTGCAAAGACTTTTTGGGAGATGCGGCTGTAGCTTTATTAGCGGGACCTATGAAATAAAGAAGGTAATTAAAAGACAGAATCATAAGTCAAAAGGTGGGATTGTACTATTAACAGAAAAGGGAACAATAAAATAGAAAAAGGGAAAACACTCCCAAGATACTTCCTTGATAATTCATTATAAATAGCCCTCCGTTTCGATATTGAGTGGAATATGACCCTTCTGGCCACCTATATTCCTGTAACTTAAAGGAAATTATAATAAATTAATAATAAATATAAACTTTTATAAAAATATAAAAAGTGTCAAGAGAGAAATAGACATAAACGTTCATTTGAAAAGTCCCTATATGTACCCAGTAATTTACTCGAGAGCCGCCTTAGCCATTGCCAAATTGAATCCGCCTCATCTCGCTTTTGAGTAACGTTACATGACGTCGACAATTCTGGAGCGACAATTCGTCGCATTTGCTCCATCCTAGAATACACTCTATTTACCCGCGACAATAGGCAGGCCAATTTCCTTCTCGATGGTATACTGCATAAACATCAAGAACTAAAAGAATTAGATTGCTCAACAAATCAGTTAAATACAAGAATTCAATATTCTTGCATGTATGCCCAAATTTCAAGTAAACAAGATTAGAAATATTGGACCATGCTGTGTATATAATGTGAAGTATTAAGTCGATTCTCCATGGGCGCGGATTCTTACCAATATTTTTTTTGGTCCAAATATATCTTTGTAAATGTCATTGAACAAGAATGAATTCTTTAAGAAAACCAATTTACAAGCATTTAAAGATATATGGAAGGGACCTATTATAGTTAAAAATGATGTAACAAATTGAGGGATAGTCTCCTTGTTAAAAAAAAGCTTTTGAGCAATAGCTTTATGAATATAAATTTGTCCAGGCTAATCTGCAACAATAGGAATTGCATGATTAGAAAGATAAGTCTGTATAGATGTTTGATTATACACATTTGAAGAGCATTTGTATATCCTTCTACACCTTTCAAATTATTTTGAACAAAATTAAAAAGAATGGAATTTTGTATATATCGATCACCTTTTTTTTCTTTTAGCCTATCATTATAACTATGTACTATTAAACTTTCTATGATCTCTTCATTTGAATATCTCTTTAGGTTATCCTGCATGCGATCTTGATAAGGAATATCAAAGTTTACAATAAATTGTCTATACAGGTGTTTGATAATTATATCATCATTAACAATCTTCGGATTAAATGCTCTGTTAAGCAGTATTGCTGGTATATTATACAGATTTGCCAAGATCATTGCCATGTGTACTGGGTGAGATGTAGCAGTAGTTTTAGGTTGTGTTGGGACATAAATATTGTGGTAATCACCAATATTCAGTACAAGAGCTCTTCCTGAATATTTTGCAAGAGTATTCTCTACATATTCATTAAGTGCATCAGAAATTTGTTTTTTCTTACGATCTACTGATCTTGCTGTTGTAGTTATTCCAAGACTTGGCATTATATTTAGACCCTTATTACTTGTACCTACTGAGTCTAAATAAAAAGTGAGATCAAATTTTAAGTAATTAATTTTCGAATTATATAAAGAAGCAAGAAGATAACATATATATAGCATTAATTTTTTCATATAACCCATCATTTGATCATTATGTTCAAGTGGTTTAGCTGCTGAATAGAGTTGACAAAGAAAATCTTGTAGTAACTTTTTGTTTGAAATGCTTTCTGCATTTTATTATACAAATATATGGGGTCTTCTTTCTTCATATGCTTTCTTTTATAGAAGATTTTTGTCATTTCTTTGATAGCTCCAATGAGATCAATCCTATTTACCTCTTCCTTGTCTACAATCTCTACTCTGTTCCTTGCATTTCTTGATATTTCTGTTTCTCTTCTAACTGTAACTTTTATTTCCTCTCTCATAATACCATTTAAATTATCTTCATTTGCAACTTTTACTTGTTTAATACTTTTTTGTAATGGATTTACTACAAATTTCATATAACATTTATTACACAAAACAATACTCTTCTCACATTTTACTTCTGGTTCTACTGGTATTAAGTTTCTATGCTTAAGTTCTTCTCATTTTTTTTGCACTGTATGGAATTTTTTCGAATCAGTAGTGTTGCAATGATTGCATTTCTTAGTTTCAGACATAGTTTTACTAGGAATTTCACTTGGAAAATTATATTATAAAAGTTGTGGAATTAATGAGAATTATTTGAATATGTTATAATACAAAACGAAAGCTTTAAGTTTGCTTAGCGAAGTTGGTCACATTTAGTAGATGACTTATGTAACTCAAACTCACCAAAAAAGTATTGTAAAACATATAAAAAATTTTTTTTAACAATTGTGTAATGATCAGAAAATCATTTCTATATTTGGGACAGTCCTACCTCAAGATATAACTTCTTGATTTTTATACTCTCTCGATACAGACACAGTAACACATGATTTGATTTTTAGTTCTGCCATTCTAATACTAACCTTAACGATAATGCTGGCCATGCTGTGTCATTAAGGTTGGTGCTGGTTATTAGTTGTGTCGATAAGGCTGTGTCTGTTAGAGGTTGGAACTGGTTTTAATAATTCAAGTTTATCTCGTGAATTTTGGGATATTTTAGAAATTTATCTAATTAAATTTTAATAAATTTTAAAATATCACAAAATTCATGTGATACACCTGAATTATTAAAACAGGTTCTAACCTTTAGTGTTTGTAGCTTTTTCCTTCTTGATGAGTAGAATCGAACAGTATAAAAATCATGTGATTTGAATCATGGGCCAAAATATCTCAATTCGTATAAAATAGGGAATTGCTACCAACACCGCAACATGATCTAATTTCCTAATTCTAAAACTAACCTTAAGGTTATTGATTATGTGTATCAATAAGGTTAGTGCTGATCATTTGCAGTACTATAAGGTGGTGTAGGTAGCAATCCCCATAAAACATATTTTTTAAAAAGGATTGGATCATGAGAGTAATTTGAAGAATTGGGAATATTTCATGGCCCAATGATCCAAGTCAAAAAAGATTTTTATGCCATTCAGTGAGAGGAATCAAATGATATCACAGGGCCATGAGATATCTAAATATATTTTTACTATATAATTCTATAATTATATAATAAAAATAAAGTAACTCACGATACCGCAATCTGAATCAACCAAATTTTATGCCATCTGATTTCTCCTACTGAAAGGAATTGAATAGTATAAAAATTGCATGAACGACCCTAGTGTCGCCCTCAAAAAATGGTAGCCGGACAGATCTGCTGGGTATATGTTATTATGTGATTCGGATTTGATTATTGGCAATTTTGATTACAAATAAAAAAAAAGTTCGTGTACTTGTAAAATTCATTATCATTACTATACAATAACGAATAAAAAAATTTTCTTCTACCATCGTTACTGCTGTGTTGTTATTGCTTAAAATTTTTATGGATTTTGCCTATAGTTTTATACTACTTTATATTTATTTGAATTTTTTTTCTTTGAATATTAGCGCATTAAATCAACAATTTTTTTTATAACGATAAGTTCTTTTCTATGTCAGATCAACAACTCAAATCCTGCACAGGATTCATGCTATTCAATAATAAAGATTATTGGAATTAAAAAAAAATTAAAGTAAAAAAATTTTACGATGCGAAACAAAATTAAATTAACATGCTCAAGAACAAACTGGCACGACAATTATATATTTTTTTTTATTTTGCAAAAAAATTATCTAAAGTTCAAATATTTTTAGAAGGATAATAATAATGAAATAAATATGACAGTTTATTTTTTAACATCTTGAATATTTTTTGGTAATTTAAATAAATTACCATCCATTATAACATTTGGGTCATTGGATTAGTCTCATAAACGCTTTTTATAGTACTAAATGAAGCACTTCTTTTGAAATTATTAACTTATTGGTCCAAAATAGAAATAAAAAACAATGTTTGTAAAAAAATTTAATTTGCCTACAAATATAACCAAAAGAAAACGTATAAACAATAAAATTTTAAGCGCTACATGTCATCCATTAAAAAAATTCTTATGAAAAACTTAGAGACCATATTTATGGTTTTTAACAATTCATAAATACGCTAAGGACATTTTCTGATTAGTAATTGAATTGTTCATAATCAAATCCGAATCATATACTAACATGTAACCGGTAGATCTATCCGGCTACCATTTTTTGAGGGCGACGCTAGAGTCGTTAAATTGCATGTTTTTGATCACGTGCCATTGAGATATGCAAATTCGTCAAATTACCTTTATCTATCTTACATATATATATTTCTGCATTCGGGTAAAAATTTTTGATAGAAATGTTGTGATGATTAAAATTAAGTAGACAGAAATCTCAATAAGTTTTGTGCTTTGGTCTCATAGGTAGAAGTTCGTCTGATTAGCTAATAAATTCAATTTAATTTTAGATTATTTATACAGTTTAAAAAACAAAAACTAACTATAATAAAGTAAAAAAACTAAATAGATGGTTTCATTTAAACTGTAGAGCTTCATAGTCAAAAATAAGACCTAATTCTCGTCTGTTTAAAAAAATTAGCTTAGTAATAAGTCGATTTTATCAGGGTTTGAGAAGCTATTATAATATTAATATTTTTAAGCAGATGAGAATTAGATCTTACTTTGGCTATGAAGTCCTACAGCTCTAATGAAACCTTCTATACAGCTTTTTTTTTTTTTATGATTAGTTTTCGTTTTTTTTTAAAAAGCACTCTAAACTGTATAAATAATTTAAAATTAAATTGAATTTATTAGCCAATCAACAAACTTCTACCTATGAGCTCTGGTCGGTACTAACACTTATTTGTATAAGTAGTTGGCAATTACTTCACCATGACTAACCCATTTTAAGATAACAGGCATTTCAAATTCGACATGATTATATACATTGTGTTTCCAACAGATTGGTTAAAATTTTATGCTAAACATTTTAAAGAGCTGATAAATAGTTATCTTAGTAAAGTTTAATATTTTTTTAATTTAGCCATTTACTAAACAAAAATATTCAGCATAAAGCTTTAATGTAAACATGTAATTAAATTCATGAAATGATTGATAAAATTAGTTAATAAAATTGAGGCTCAGTGTAGAGATGGGCATTCATGCAGTATTATGTGCATGAATCAATGACTCATGCAGTTTCGTGTGCATTTTACATAAGTTTCTGTGCATGAATCCATATGATATCGCATGAATGCCATCTCTAGCTCAGTGTGATGCCTGGTTAACTTCAAATTGTATTTATCGTGCATTTTTTCATGAAGGTGTTATAATTCCTAATAAATAAATATTTAACTTACTTCTCTTAACAAATTTAATAAACCCTGAGTGTCATTCAAAGTCCCAAGTGACTTGAGTGCTACTCTGCATGGAGATGAATGTGACTGTATGCGTGTTTCATTTAGACCTAAATATTTTCATAAACTATCTAACCATATTGCTGAAGAGTAGTTACCAATCTTCTGAATATTATCTAATCTATTAAAAAGAACCTATTCGATAACATCTTCATATGTTGTGGCTTTAATTTGAAATTCTTTAATACAATTATCAATGTCCTTATTTCTACTCATCCATTCTTGAGCAGTTCTCTGAGGGTCGCATGTCTGATACCAAGCTTTAAAAGTGTTATATCGACTACATTTTGCACATATTCCATATGTGGGATGCCTTTTAAACTTATCAAATACTATCATATGTTCATTAGTTATAGTGTTCTGAGTCATTTCATACAATTTTAACATACTATCTTTTAATCGCTTATAAAAAAATAATGCATCCATTAGCCAAGAGAAAATCAAATAAATTAAATAAAATAATAAACTTACTTCTCTTAAAAACTCAAATAAATTTGGTAAACAAGAGAAACTCTTTAGTACTACTCTGCACGATAATGCACGTGATCGAAAAGGTTTTGTTACAATGTTGGGGAAGATGGTGTCAGATGTTTTTTTTTTCGTTACGTGGACAGAAAGTTATTAATCTTATTCTGTCTAATCAAGTTACCAAAAATTCATCTTCAATTTTTTGAATATTACATAATCTATCAAAGGGAATTCATTCGATCACATCATTGTATGTTGTAGCTTTAAGTTGTAGTTTTTTTATAAAATCGTTAATATCTTTATTTCTACTTGCCCATTCTTGAGTCAATATCTGTGGGTTACATAATTGGCATCATGCTTTTGATATATTATTTCTTTTACAATTTGCACAACCTCCAAAATTATGATTTCTTTTAAATTTGTCAAATACTAGCAGATATTCATTTGTAACTGGATTGTTAGTTAGTTCATGGACATTGTTTTCTGTTTCAATACATTTTTTAAACTATCAAAGTATTCAAAATATGATATATTAATTAAACAAAATCATTTACAATAGATGGTAGCAAACATGATAATGTACTTTTTTTAATAAATCTGAAGAATTTTGAGAACTAGACAATGGTTTAAGATCTACTAGACATAATAGTATACGTGATTTTTCATATTGACCTCTTGAACCTGAAATATTTCATACACCATCTAGCCATGTTGCCAAGCATCCATCTTCAGTTTCTTGAATATTCACTAATCTATTATAAGGAATCCATTCAGTCATCAATATTCTTATTTTCACTTGTTCATCCTTAAGTTTCTTTTGGAGAGTCACATATCTGACACTAAGCATAAGTAGTGTTATTTTTATTGCAATCTATGCATTTTCCATACTTGGATTCTTTCCTAATATTATTGACTTTAGTTTCTTCAAAGTTCGATATAATTATAATAGTAAATGTACCCTTTAATTATTACTTCTTTTTTTAAAAAAAACTACAAAATGTACATATATACATGCTTCAATATATATATTTTTTAAAAACTAGACTTATTATAATATGTGTCATTGTGAACGCATTTGGAAATAATGCATAGTTGTAGTACATCAGTTACTATCTAATTAACTTAGAATAAAACAATTATAGGCAAAAAGATTGCAGTATGTCAACTCGAAAATGCATTCTTTTAATCACAGGTTTATATTTACAAAATACTTTAATTATAAATTATTGTTCTGTTAAATCAGATTCATTTTTATAGTCTTGGATGTCTTTTTTCATTGCATCATTTTACGATTAAGAAAATTCCATTAGAATGTTTTACACATTTAATCTAATATATCAAAATAGCGATTCTTACACTAAGCCATATCAAGATCTTCTGTATACTATATTAAGTATAAATTTCAAATTATTTCTGGGCAGAATGGAGAAACTTTAGATAATATGCAATTGTGGGAAATTTTTTCTACATAGGTTTCAGATTTCATATTGTTTAACTGTGTATAGTAGAGCAAAATTTTATTATATGCTTACAATACTTGCCACTATTGCTTTGCATATTTCAATCTGACAAATATGGAACCTTAATCTTTCCAAAATTTAGACACTTTTACAGTTTTGTAATTTCACGAATAAAAGAATAGGTAATTGAAGTATGTAAATTTTACAAGAAAAAAAATAGTTAAATCGATCCTAGAGCACTAATAAAAAAATATCAGAAGTATAAATTTACATATACTATCCCAAAATTGCCAATAGCAAATCATTAACATTTAATATTTTTAACATCCACTATTATTTGCTATTACGTGTCTTTTTTTGTTACACAAAAAGCATTTTCTTATATATTTCATTTGATGGTTGTACTTTTGATTGCACTTGTTTCATTTTTTTAACCATCTCAACAGGTTATTTTTTAGTCTTGAGATAGGCAACCGCTGCACATAATATTATTCTCATTAAAGAGTTTGAAAGAAAAAAAAAAGGCATTTATTTGAAACAATATGAGAATAGTGCATGCTGCCTCAGGAACTACAACCAGTCTATATTCTATAATAATGATTACATGATATTTACTAATCTATCTCTGACTCATTTCTGGGTTCCTTTCTGATTTAGACTATAGTTGTTGGACAAAACCTAAAGGTTTTGCTACTAGTGAAAAGTGAAACCTAGTTTCAACTTTCGGCAAAAAAAAATCAAAAAGACAAAATAGTGAAACTGGTGAAACCTGCGAAATTGGTGAAACTGGTGAAACCAGCAAGCCCTGGTGAAACTAGTAAAAACATAGCATGTTCCAGCAGATTTGGGTACCATTATGTCAAGTGAAAATCGACCTCTGACCTTAAAATTTCTGGTCTAGTACCAATAAAATCATGAGATATTGTGTAACAAAACAAACAACAAAAACAGAAAAAAACTAAAACTTCTTAAATAAAGCCAAATTTTATTATGCTAACCAACTTTCAACTTCTGATTAAAAATGTTTAGCATTAAAATTTACATATAGCACTTACTCTTTCACATCAGATATAGATAGAATATTTGAGATATTCCAACCCAAGTATTTGACCGAAAGGGTCCGATTTTTGTTTGACCTTGATTTATTGATGATAAAAAAATTTGGCTAGAATTACTCAAAATTTTACTAATGCAATCACAGCTAGAAATGGAAAATTACTGTTATTTTGCATTATTTGATGAAATTTTGTGTAATCTTCTGAAATTAAAATTTCATGTAATTTTAATGTAGGCAAATTAATAATGCTAGTGTATTGAATCTGTGTCAATTTTTTAATATTGATATACATAATTCTTACATTATTGTCAAATGTATAGTAATTATTATATAATAAAAAAGTTAATTATATTTGTTCATGAACTTATATAAAAGGTAATTTAATATATATCTATAGAAAAGTTAGTTTATAACACAATAAAGAATGGTTTGAACCAAAAATATCAATATATAGAACAAATATATTATGCTTATTAATGAAAATGGTAAAGAATGATATAAATACAAGGCATGTGATAACAATTAGACAAAAAATGTCACTCAATTACAAGAACACTTAGACACATGCCCTTTACGTAAGATAAATGAATCTTCAAATACTAATAAAAAATAAAAACTTATGAATCCAGTTAATTTTACAAAACAAGACTAAATAAATTAGAAATTTTACTTGCATATGTCTTTTATATATCAGGTGTTTCATTTAGCATAATAGAAAATATAAATTTTTAAGCTTTTTTTAAAAAAGCTTGTTCTTTTTTTAATATACCATTGTGTTATGTTTTTTCTGATTCATTTCTAAATAAAGAATATAAAAATCAACAAGAAGTTGTTTAAAACATTCTTGATGAAAAGTCTTATTATTGTTTAGTAAATGATAGTTGGTCAAATATTAATAAGTCACCAGTAATAAATTATATGATAACTACATCTGATCTGATTTTTTATAAATCAGTTTATATTAAAATAATCATTATACTGTAGAGAATATTGTTAGAGGAATTAAAAATGTAATACAAAAAGCTGAAATAGATAAATTCATTAGTGTAATTACAGATAATGCAAATAATATAAAAGTGACAGAATATTTTAAAAAATAAATATCCAAATAAGATGTTTCTTGGATATTGGGTAATAGAATTAACTTTTAGGTTAAGGATATTTTGAAGAATAAATAGGTATTATATATTCTAAAAAAAAACAATAAATTAGTCTTATATTTTCATAATCATCAAATTCCTATAACAATTCTTAATAATTTGCAAAAAGAAATTTATAATACTGAAATTGCACTTATATTACCTGTTAATACTAGATAGACATCAGTTTTTGAATGTCTTAATCATATTCTACAAACTTGAGCTGTGATATATGCCATAGTAACTAAAAACAGTGTTGAAATTAATAAAAATATTAAAACTATTATAATGGATTATATTTTTTGGACCAATCTTAAGAATTTTTATGATTTTTTAAAACTCTTTATTATTTTTATAAAATGATTAGAAGGTAATGAATTATATTTTTCTTTAGCATATAAAACATTACAAGAATTAAAAAATAAGTTTATGTCAAATTTACAAGTTCTGGTAGAATTATATGAAGATATTTTATAAGTTGTAAAAAATCAATAGATAAATTTTTTATATAATCTAACAATTATTGTTATATATATTTTTGATCCCAAATATTATGAAGAAGATCTTGATTTTTACAGTATAGGCAGATAAAATAAATATTAAAGTAATTCAGATTGCAGATATTGGCAATGAAGATAAAGTATTAGAAGAATTAGCAGAATATATTGAAAAATTAGGCAGTTTTGCAAAAAATATTTGTAGAAAAATCTTATCTCAAAACCAATTAATTGGTAAAATTTATTATATATGCAGTATTTGGTTTTGAGCCAAGTTTCATGTAAGATCTTGTCAATGTTTGCAACTTCAGCTGCAAGTGAGTCTAATTGGTCTGTTTATAGATTTATTTATTCTAAATTGCATAATCAAATACTTACTTAAAAGATAGAAAAACTTGGTTATATATATTAGAATACAAGAATTCTTCCTAAATTAAGAAGACCTATATCAGTTAAAAATCTTTAAGAAACAGGTAATGTTAACTTAAATAATCAAGAATAAAGCATTATTCTTGATAACAAAAATGAATAAAAAAATAGTTTTTAAATTTTTTTAATAGAATTCTTTATATGTTTGATGATAATGATATATATGACTTTGATAATTATAATAAAAAATAGAATATATTTTATTGAAAATAAATATAATTGGTAAAAAGAACTTAGCTTAAAAAAAATTTGAATAAATACTTTTTATATTTGTATTGTTATATTAATATAAGTAGTGAGTATTTAATAATACTGATAAAACTTGATAATGTTGGTCACTTTTAAAATATTAATTACATTATAATCATGTGAAAAAATACTATTAGTTGTAAAATTACATTTTAATTTTGTAAATTACAATGTAATTTATATGAAATATAACAAAGTAATCTATGTAATACATCTCTAATAACAATATGGCATTACAGTATTATGGCAAATAATATTTGTCATGACAGATAATATTTGTTGCAGCTGATTATAAAATCAGATTATTGTGAAATTTGAGGTCTTAATTTGAAAATTTAGATCCTACCAAAATCTACCTATACTCTTTTATTTAAAACTCTAATCCTAAATTCTAACTCAACTATAAAAAAAACCCTCATAAAAAAGACCTATAAAAAATTAAAAATTATATACAGAATAGATCCAAATTTTATAATAATCTAATTTCATAAGCTTTGATAATATTTATGGCATTCAGATACTATGTTGTATTTAATTATACCATCTAGTAAAATGCCATAATATCATAATTCAATAATTTTATCACTAACTATAGCTCTAACCTTATATTTATACACAATACATATATAACTACATTAAAAATATTTGTCATATATATAATGTTTATTATTGACAATCAAATTTTACTATTATAGACATATAATTGAGATTTAAAACTAGTTAAAGAGCATCAGTAATTGATCTTTAATCATAATAATGTTAATGAACTACTTACATATATATGGTACTTAATGTTTTTTAATGAAATGTTAAAGAGAAAAAACCAACAATTTAATAATAAATTTATTTAAAATTTAAATTAAAACTTTTATGTTTATTTACATGAATAATATTAATAAATAGATAAGCGATTCTTGAATTCCAAGGCTGAGTATATTTAATTATAAATTCTAAAACCCGTATTCTAGCTTTCCTCTAATAGTAATTGAATACAAACAAATGGTTATCGTTTTGTTTATTACTTTGTACATTTTTTATGTGAGCCACGCACAAATTATTTTCATCAAATGTTTGAATTCTAATTTTCTTTTAAAATTGATGGTTGACCTGGTCATGATCCTGTATTGCATATTGTGCCACACACACGACCCATAAAATCAGTGTGTGAACTTTCCATTTGTTTTAGTCAATTTCAGTTTAACTTGATTTGAATAAACGAGACTTGATATTATGTATATTCGTTTGCTTTACTAATTTTGAGTTCTTTATATCTGGAAGGTTTGTTATAAAAAATCTGTTGTTGTATAATACAAAAAAAAGACTTATCGACTGAATTATTAAGTTCTTGTGTATATCTATTAAGTATCTTTTTTAAGTAAAAAAAGTTAATGAACTCTAATCTTTTTCCAAATGAAATATGTTTATTAATGGTGTAATCAATACTGAACACATACACCTTAACACTACTAATTAATGTAACAGTCCTAGAGTTATACTTGAGTATTTTTTATTTACTTTTTTTGCCATCCTAAAGTTTTTATTGACGATATATATCGCTCCTAATTGCATCTGGAAATTTTGTAATGTAGTGTTTAGTACATCATAGTAATTAAATTCTCTAAAAATATGCTTCAGATTAATTTTGCATAATAATAATGTTTTTATCATTATTTCTTTATAAAATCTAGCGCCAGTCTAGTATCACGTTCCTGGTTTCGCGCAGCTGCGTTTTGCAGCTACTTATTACTAATAAATCTGAACTGATTAATATATCAATATGATAACTCAAAGCTTTAATTTACGATTAACTAGCAAGAAGAATAAACCAATTTAATATTCAAACCTGATCTTATTGCTAAAGAACCTGTGCCTATTAATATTAAATGACAATAAAAAATTTATTTAAATAATAAATAATAAACTAATCCTTAGACGAAAAGATTTTTAGTTGTCATTCACTCTAGGTTGGTACAATAGACGTTGCAAAGTCCGCCAGAGTGAATTCTGAGATTCATTTACATAGTAAATATTGACAGTCCTCTAAAGGTATTAGTGAAATGTTTGAAAAACTAACCTTCAAATTTTTCATCTATAACAATTTTAATAAAAAATCACTATTAAGCTAACAATACATAAAGATTGCGTTCTGAAATTTAACGAAATGATCTATATAAAGTTTGCCGTTCTTTTCAATGTAACGCTCGATCTTTAAAAAGTTCTTTAAAACACATAAATAAATTACCCATGTAATTGATTCAATCAGACGAATTTCTTTCTATGAAATCAAATATAATTAAATTTGAACCTTGACTAGTACTTTATGATTGACTGAAGTAAAACTCAATTAATTTCGATGATCGAAGTTTATTTTATTGAATATAGGAATTCCTTCTCATAAGATAAGAATATGTACAGATATATAAAGTTTTAATTTAATACATTGTAAAGCAATTTTGAAATAACAGGAATTTACACTAAAAACAGGCAATATTAATATTTAAATGATATGGATGAAGAGTCAATAAAAAAAACTAATATGAATGAAAAGTCAATAAAACGATATGGAATTTTAAAACAAGGAATATTTTGAGTTTTACGAGATTATTTTAAATCTTTTATTCTTTCATTATGAGCGACCCAATAATTTTCTTCAGTATTAGGGTCATTAGAATCATCATCGATTATAGCCCATCCAATTACGGGAGAAACGATTGCTTCACTATCAGACATTTCTTGATTTACGCCGATAAATCCAGAAATAAACTTTAAAGAATGACCACAATCAGTAACAAAAGGGACCCCAACAGTGCCGTATGGAAAATCATCTATTCCTAAACCATTTTTACGTATAGCTGTTCCTTCACGATTATATGGAAAGAAACCTAAAATCCATCCTGTAACAGTGGAAAGTGAATCACCACCTGAACCATAGCTTACATTTACATTCATAATCTTGCTCCAAAAATCTTCGTCAATTTCACCGCGGTAGGTGGCTACTAAATTCTGAATCACAGGATCAAGACGATCCAGCCAAAATTCTAATTCTAAATTTAATTTTCTTAACCGTGTAACTTTCTCTTGAATCTTTATCCAATCTTCGAGAGTGCCTTCAAGAGTAACTTTTGGAATTCCACACACCAACATAGCAATATACTTAAAGTAAGCTTTAACTGTATCCAATAATACAATTCGACTTGCTGTCAAGGAATTTGTCGTTGTAGTTGAAAAATCACATACTAATAATTCCGCTAGGTCGATTTTTTCTACGCATTCATCAACTTTTGCTACAAATCTATTTAACATTTCTGGCCAATTACCTTCAAGAGTATTATGAGAAGTTTCGTATAAAATATCTGCGCCCGGTACTATAATATCTTTTTTTCCTTCATGACTAACAAATCTTGAACGAAATTTTTCGGCATTGTAATTAATATGACGACTGACACCTTGAGCAATTGTAAGCCAAACATCATCAGGACTCAAGCGCAAATGTTGATGATTATTATAAGCATGAAAGATTGCAGCCACAAAACCATCATAAAAGGTAGAATCTTTGAGAACAGTTGTTTTAGAGTTATCAAAATCAACAGAAACAGCATGTATTCTTTGATTTTTAAATCGTTGAGCAAGTATTTCTTTAACTGGAATATGAGGTTTTAACTCATTATTGAGTTTAATGTTTTGGGCTAAGATTTGAGTGCTACGAGAAGTATTTGTTGGTTGCATTATTCAAATAATTTTAAAACTACTAATCGTAAAGTGATTTTCTGTGGATAACTGTGAATTTATTATATGAAATGAAATATTTGTTTAAATTTAATTTTTATAGGAGGGTCGAAAAATGTCGTAACAAGTTATTACTAAACTTTTTCTTTTACGTCACATTTTAATTAATAATGGTAGTATTACGCCGATACGTCATAATTTTTTAATGAATTGTAATTAATTTCTTATATGTTTATTACCCATTACTACAATTTGCAAAGTCAAAGCCATGACTACATTTTCTTACCTTTTTTGTGATCAGTACTAAGGGTAGATCTTTTTAGTTCTATTCTACCTTTTGATCACTCTTTGTACTGTAATATATTAATCAACGCTATAAAGTCGTTTGCACCACAATCTCTTTGCTTGTACTAATTATTTTAATGCGTTCGAACTGAGCTAACTTGGTTGCGCTATATATTTTAGTCTTTCAAATTCGTAGCAATGTATGCACTAGAGATGCAGGCGATGATGTCCCAATGATGTTATGGCTTAAGCCGTAACTAGCTTATTTGAACGATTCGCCTGCATAATGTCTGAGAAGTTTGACAGTTTCAATTCCTTTTTAAAAGGAACTAGTATCATATTAGAAGAATTAGAAGTCAAATAATTCCTAAATTGTTAATTTTAAAGTAACGTACGTACATACGTACTTGTATACTTTTATTAAAGTCAATAATTTTTAATTTATTGCATACATTACCTCTCACACCGTACGTACATTTATGTATCCTTGGCACATGCATGCACCATGTCTATAGGAAGAAATTCGTTTGATTGGCTAGTATAAATAAATTGCCCGGGTAACTTATTTATACGTTTTAAAGTACTTTTTAAGAACGTGACCTTTCACCAATAAAAATTTACCATAAACATCTTAGACCATTTTCATTTACAATGCAAAATAATCCCAAAATAGAATATACACTATTTATTGGTCCATATTAAATTATACTGAGAATAAAAGTACATGGGAATGTTTTCAAAGACTAAATAACTATAAATATTTCTGTATTTATGTGAATAATAATAGCAGTCATGGGAAGACATTTCTGATGATCTGCCCGTGATTTTCCGTGATAATAAACCAATCAAATTGATCAAAAATTTTGGCGGGTATTATTAATGAAATTTTACTTAGAGCTACCTTTTAACTTTATTACTTTAACAGAACATACTAATTAGTTAGCATCGCACATACTCATCTGCTAAGCCCGGAATCATAAATACTATTAAGGTTGGCGAAAAGGGCATTTTAGGACTTTAGGATTTATTGGACAACTACTCCGCTTAATATTAATCACGTTCGAAAATCAAAAAATTGAATTTTGTTTAATACTGTATTTATTCCTAAATTTTAGAAATTTGGTGCATTCTAAAGTAAGCTTAAATTTTTCAGAACGTCCGAAAACCAACTTTAATAATAAGCAAATTGAGAGGCGAATCACGAATTGAGTTATAAAAGTGCCCATTAAAGGAGGCTTTGGTACAATTTTTAAGGCGTATGGATTGATGGATATTTATGCAAATAGACATTTGTTAAAAGGTCTTGATAATTCTAAAGTTATAGTATGAAAGTTTTTAGGAGAGGTAAACATTATAATTTGTAATACGCTTAATTACAGGAGGTTTTTTTAAAAAAAAATTTGTAATTTGTTATTAGTAATCTTTCGATCATTTAATAAACAATAAGTAGCTGCGCGACGTTGTCACGCAAAACCAGGAACGGAAGGTGGATTTTCAGATCGAGTTTTAGATGAAACTGCTTTCGGCATAAGTTTTTTGTTTGCTTAACTTTTATAAGTTTTATTTGCAAGTTAGATTAGATTATATGTGCAGTAGTTCGAATACTATGTTATTTAGGTGGACTTTATATGCAGTTCAGATAGATTAGTATTAGTATGGTATAGATGTAGCATCCTTGCA
>CAJVQA010004399.1:0-17625 GCA_910591915.1 Cetraspora pellucida | reverse complement strand
TAATCCATTGGATAGTCCAAAGGTCAATTTTGGTAATAATTTGTGGTACTGAGATAGAAGGTAGACTAGCAGAAGAATCATGAGTTAAATTTGTAGTAAGTGTGTTTTGAGGCTGTACAGAATGTGAAATGCAATATGGAATCTATACTTGTTTATATATTTGTTGGTTTAAGTAAAGAAGAAATTTGATAGAAAGAGAAGTAGCTGTACGATAAGGAATAGAAGTTTGATGGATAGTAGAGATAAGGTCAATAGGAATTAAACCAGATAGAGTAGAAATAAGAGATGGCATTTGTGAAAAGTTATGCAATTTAAAGCTATTAAGTAAATGAATTTCTTGGTGTAGATTAGAAACAAGATTGGAGGACATGTCAAGAGCAGAAGCATTTAAAATACAATTAAGAGAATTAGAGATTAGGTGATAAATTGTTTGGGTAGAAGGAAAAAGAGTCCAGTATAATGAAAAGCTATTTTGATTGCATTAATGACAGAGAGGAATGTAAGAGGAGTTATGTTTGTGAAGAATATAAGGAACAGGTAGTTTATTCAGAAGAATTTTAATTCAAAAGGTTTTGAAAATAGATGAGTGGAACTTTTAACATTTTTTAATTAAGTTAATTTAAACAACTTAAACAAATATACCAATTCTTGCTTGCAGTAAATTATCTTTTGCCTTTATTAATTTAATAGTTTATTTAATAAACTATTAAATTAATAAAGATAAAAAGTAATTTATCACAATTAAGAACTGGTATATTTGTCTAAAATTGTCTAAATTAGCTTAATTGGAAAATATTAAAAAGTAATTTTTATAACAAAGATTCTGTATGTCTTTTATTTTTAAAAATATATAATTTTAAAATATATTAAATTCTAACTAAAATCTAATTATGACTCAGTAAAGTAAATACAAAAATGCAGAGTCAAAAAGTTTAAAATAAACATCTTAGTAGGAATATTAAATACAGCAATTGGTAAGCAAGACTAATAATTTTTTGTATTTTACATAATATTATAGAATTTACAGAAATAGGTTTATATTACAAAATATACTTATTTTATTGCAAAATATTACAGAAAATAATAAATAATATAAAAGAATTCTATAATTTAATCACAAAAATACTAATTTTAAAGAATATTTAAAGCAATATAAATTTTTTATAATATATTTTATTAAATTAACTTTAGAGTTAGATTGAGTTTTGAAATAATTATATATAAACAAAATTGTTTTCTTACCATTTTTAATTAATCTATCTGAAATAGATTTAAACTACTATTTTTCATATTTTGAAGGTTTTTTATTTTTATTTTTTGTTTTGTTTTATTAGTAATTATTAAAATTTTATAATTTAATTGGTTTATAAATATATAATTTTGCTTTGCTTTAAATAACTTTAATTTTAAAAAATAAATAATTTAATTTAGACTAGCATTAATAATTGTTAAAAATATAAAACATAAATTATAAAAAATTAGTTAAAAAGTTTTAAAATTATATAGTTTGTGAAGATATAATAACATAATAAAGTGGTTATGTTGATAACTTTTAAGTATCAGGTCTAGAGTTTAAATCTCAGTGTTAACAAAAATTTGAAATGTTTTCTATATTATGATTAACTATTTTTTACAATTAGTTAAAATCAAATGCTTATTATCTATATTATACCAGCATAACTGAAAAGTTATATAGCATTTATACAATAGTTGTATTTTGTATAAAAGAACACAAACTAGTACTAGGTGGTATAAATCTATAATAAGTCTTTATAGTTATATAAATTATAAGAATTAGAAAGACAGAACTCTATTTAGAAGATTCAAATAGAAGAATAGTCTAAATTTTTAATAGTGTTACTGTAAAGACTAGATCTAAAAAATAAAGCAAAAACTTGTAAAATTAAATAATATACTGGTCTTTGAAAAAAGATCATTATAATCAACCAAATTGTCAGAATTCTGAAAAAAATAATAAAAAAAATATTGCATATTAGAAAATATGTAAACTAAAAGTATAATTTTATCTATCTTTCTAGACTATCTGAACTAGAAGTTAGTAGATTAGTGATTTAATAAATTAAAGTTAGATTTAGTATTAGAAAATAATTATTATATTATTTTTAGTTAATTATATAATAGCAAGTTAGATTTAATATATTAAGTTTGAGTAAATTAAAGTTAATTAGCAAAATAAGTTAATTAGTTAGTAAATTTTATAATAATTAGTGAGGCAGCAAGTTAGCATATAAAGAGTTATAATAATTAGACAGATTAGTATATAACAATTATATAGTTTGTATATAGCAGATTGTAATTAGCAAGTTTGTATATAGTAATTTGTAATTAATAAGTTTGTATATAGCAGATTATAATATTTAAAAAGTTTATATATAATAGTTATATAGTAATTAGTGAATTAATATAAAGTTATGATTAAGTTTATAGTTAGCAAATTAATTAGTAGATTGCATAATACTTAAATAAGTTAATTAGTAAATTGTATTGTAATTAGGCAAATTAGTTATAGTTATATAATGAGTTGTAATTAGCAAGTTAGTATATAGCAAGTTATATAATAAGTAACAAGTTAGTATATATAATTTATATAGTAACAAGTTAGTTTTAATAAATTATATAGTTGTTAACAAGTTAGTATAAAAATAAAGTTAAGTTTATAGTTAGAAAGTTAGTAAATTAGTTAACTAACAAGTTATAAAGTAATTAGTATATAACAAATATTGTATTACATTATCTTTAGTACTCAGTGTGATATAATTTTTTATATAGTGAAAAATTAAAAATCACATGTGTTATATAATAGTTATATTACATATTATATATAAATAATATTGTAAAAAATTAATCTGCAATACAGTAAATATATAGTTAATATATATTATATATAGTATAGGCTATATATAGCTGTGATTATATCTAAATTCTTTTATTAAATTTAACTAATTTTTTATTAAATTTATATAATAATATAGTTTAATATTAATAAAATTAAGAGTATGACAACTTAGTGAAGTAGATAAGTTGTCAACCTTCCAAGTAATAGGTTGGGTGTTTAAATCCTATTAATATTAAAATTTGAATAATTACCTATATAATACTTATATTAAAATAATTGTTTTTAATAATTGATTTAAGATATCTGTAATAGTAATTATACTAATATAACTAATAGATTATGAGGCATCTATATAAGTATAATATTATATAAAAGAATGCAAACTAGTACAAACTCTAGATAAGTTCTTGTAACTGTATAAATTTATTGAAATTAAAAAACAAAAAATTTATTTGAGAAGATCTGAGTAAAAAGATAGCATAGATCTTCAATAGTACTACTGTAAAGACTAGTCTAATAAAAGTAAGAAAAGTAATAAAAATAAGAAAAATAAAATTTCTTTTATTTTTTATATGACTAATTACTTAGGTAAGTAACAGAATCTACATGTGATAATTGATTATATGTAATGTGTAACTGTAATAACTATGATACTGATTTCAGAGCTTATAATATAAAAAAAATTCTTTTTTAGTTTAATGTATTAGAAGTGATAATACAACCTATAATTAGTACTTATTTTTTAGGAACTTGAGATTTGTCTAGATTTAATTAGCATGCATAGTTGTAATCTTTTATATAAAGATGCTCTTAAAAGCATCTGTATTTAATAAACTTGAATAAAAACATTGCTTTTCAAAGATAGAAACTTCAACTTAAAAAAAAACAAAAAGTTAAAATTAATTAATAAAATTTTAAAAAACATAAAATTTTATAAAATTATATTAATAAAATTCTATAAAATATTGTTTCTTTAAATTTTATTAATTAATTCATAATCTATATAAGAACAGTAATCTACAATAATAATAATTGAAAATAAAAAATATATATAATTTTAACCTCTTTTTAAATTTGCTTATTCTCAATATATCAAAAGCATTTTTTTAATCATAAATATGATTAGACTTTCCTTTATTCTTATAGTACTATCACTGGAACCACTTTTGAAATCATGTTAAAAATTTTTACACTCTAAAGTCATCGAAGCTGTTGTTAACTTGAAATCAGTTTTGATACTGTATATCATCTTTTTTCAAGTCATTACAAGAGTTTAATGCTAGTCTAATTAGCTTTTTTGTCAATAATTATTAAAAGAAATGCTGACCAAGATGTATAGTTTAGATTATAGTAAAAGTATTAATATTAGTGCTAAATACAGTGCTCAGAGTCTTATTTAAGAACTTAATAAATATTAGAATAGTGCCAGATACTATTTATAATACAGTAATGTTACTAATAGTACTATGTACTTATACATGTAGTAGAATATAGGCTTGATGCTAATGAAAAAAGTGAATTTGACAAAAAATAATATTCAAAAATCATGTGATTCTGATCGATAATTCACGAGATAATTTTTTGTGAATATTATTTTTTGTCAAATTTGTCCCTTTTTCCAGCCACAAGTTTATATTATTTCAGGAGATATTATTGTTGTGCTAAACGATAACAGTGATTGTTTGTTATATTTTATGTAAAATTAGTATATTTACGATCCTTTTTCAACTTCTTAGCAGGGCCGATGATTTTCTGTGGTGCTAAAAAATTTCGTGCATATAAAAAATAAATTCTGTGGTGTGTTGTGATCAATTTTTGAGGATTGTGGTATTTTGCGGTGTAAAATAACTAATTATGTGCTAAAATTTGCCTAAATTCTAGCAAACTTTATTGACACTCCATATGGTTCCGAAACTTTCCGACCAATTTCTCGTAATTCATTTTCAACATTTTCGACAGTTACTGATGCCGGCCTAAATTAAATTACCCACTTTCTAAAATTGGGGTCGTCTAAAGCGGAGCAGAATCATGTGTCCGTGGGCCAATCAAATCATAGAATTTTGATGATCGCCAAAGAAGAAATAAAAACGAAAAACCCCAAAAATACGAAAAACGGCACCTCGGGTAGGTTAATTAAAAATGTCGGGAAGGCAATTTTGCTTATATATAACTATTTAAAACCCAACCCAAATATAAGATGGCCCTAACCCTAAAGTTAATTCAATAAATATATTATAAAGAATCTACTCCGCTTTAGACGTTCCCTAAAATTAGTATTTCTGTGGTTAAATTATGTGACCCTTCTATATTTTCTGTGGTATTCTGCGGTGAAATAAGCATATTCTGTGATATAGACCTATTTCTGTGAATTCTGTGATATTATGTAAAACATAGAAATCATCGGCCCTGCTCTCATCTAACTTCCGAATTACTTCGCGGTAGAGTTCCTATCCATTATCCGTTTATCCATTTATCTATTGGAAATGAATTTATTCGGATATCCGTTTTATTATTGATATCTGGATAATTATCCGAATATTTGTCGGATTATCTGGATATCAATTGTAAATGGTTATCCGGATAAATTCATATACGGATAAATGGATGACAGATTTATCCGGATTGGAACTCTACTTCGCGGATTACCGAATTACTTTGGTAGTTTATAAAACAAGGTATATACTTTTAAATTTTTGGGTCTTAACCCTTACCAATTCGTATTCATGGCTACCAATCCATTTTTGTGGTTACTTTAATATGTAAAGCATACTGTGTAACATTTTATCCGATCATCTAATCCCGCTATGTTGATTTGTTGCAGTATAAGTTGATCCAAAGTGAATCCCACACACGGTGTGATCAATTAAAATTAAATTATTTATTTTAGTTTTAATTGATCACACCGTGTGTGGGATTCACTTTGGATCGGGTACGTTCCCTCCTGTTGTTGGAACCAGATTGAACTGGGTGGAAGAAATTTAAGTGGATTTGGAATTTTTATGTAAAACCAGCATTTCGGGGTTGATTTTATCATGTAAACACCTATACCCTGACCCTAATTTAACTTAAATTCCGACATGCATCTTAAAATTTATGTATAATGACGCTGAAAATATTTTCGGCATTCAGAATTATTTTCGACATCCGAAAATATTTTCGGCTGCCGAATAATTTACCGTTTATGCTGCCTAAAATATTTTTCGGCAATTTTTATTGACGGCAAGCCAAAAATAATTTAGGCATCATCTATATGTTTATTAAAAAACTTGATAAGAAAGTATAATGATCACCGTATAATTGTTTTAAAATAAACTACTTAGAAATAACGTGAATTATATAATCCAGTATTTAAATTTATACTAAATTCAATCTCTAATTAGGATATTACGACATAACAATTCAGTAATTTTACAGCAACTATACTTACTATAGACAGATTTTTTAACACTCATAATGATTTATATAAAATTTGTATATTTTCAAGTATTTAATCTTCTGAAAAAACGTCTTTAATATTAATTTAGTATGCCAGGAATTAACCTGTACCATTTTTCAATTGGTAGGTAAAATTTAAAATGATGCGATGCTTAACGGTTTTAAAAGTCCTAGCATTATTACCAATTGAGGGTGCTATGATATAATATTCCCTACCTCATAATCAATATAATCTTCCTGCGGAGGTTTGGATTTACTGTTTTTCCTTTTAAATCCTCGGTTATTCTTCCCTTTTTTAGAAGGATTTACTAATTAATGTTCTTAAACGCAAGTCATCATTAATCCATAATAAATTATTGTAAAGGGCAAATTTGTGCTAAAACTAATTTCTTTGAATTTTACATACTATTATAAAAAAATAGGTTTAAATGATTCTGTATGAAGCATATAAAATCTGTAAAATGTTGGCGTTATTCATTACTTTTTTTGACTACTTTCATTGCATATTATTGGTAAACATCTAAAGACGTATGTACAGTACGTACGTATTATGTCTGCAATAAGGAATGAATGACGTATTTATACCTTGAGTTATACTAAGATGTTGGCATCATCAGCTTTACTTATTTATGCCGATGATTAGGAATGTTATGGTCTAGTCTTAGACTAATAAACCACTGTTAGTCTTAAGACCGGTCTGTACCTAGAAAGAATTGGTCTTTTCTTAGTATTGAGACCAGTCCAGTCTGGTCCAATTAACTCTTAAGACTATAGATGTAACAAAACGGTGACATTTTATAGGGTCGGAGCCTAAAGTATTATATCTAAATTTTTTTTAAAAAAAATTGTAATAAGTCAGTACTGCAGTTTATCTAAAATATATAGGCGTCAAATTTTTACTTGCCGTATAACATAAATCTGGGTTTTTATTGGTCGAATTCTGTGTATCTAAGCTAAAATTAATTTTATTAGCTAATAAAATATTTATGATTTTATTTTTTTTATATTAAACGTCAAAATTTTAATTATAAATAATTTTCATTTAATATTACTTTTTTACTTCTATCATTTTTTTATATTCTTTAATATTTAAGCTTTTTTATGCTGTTTGCATTTATATATCTCTTATTATTGAATATTTCTTTTTTTTATTTTTTTAAAATTTTTTTAAAATAGCAAGTGATTGTTGAAGCTTATTGGTTTTGCTTGTGATGTTTCTATTTATTTTTCTGATATAAATATAATTGTTACTAATTTTTTATTTTTTTTTAAAAAAAAGAAGTCTATCTTATATCTTTTTATTAATTAGTTAATTATACATATATGTGAGTTATATGAAGAAGAAACTATACTAGAGGAGATGAAGATAAGAGTTACTTTACTTTTAATCTATTTTTTGCTAGAATGGTTAGTAAACCTCTAGTCTTTAATAAGCTAATAAAGAGAAGACTGTCTATGTATAACATAGTATTGTATCTTTTTATATAGTAAGAAATATAAAATTAGTGTAGTTTTGACTAATATTGGCAGTAGTACTAGTAGTGAAACTGTAAAATCAGGTTAATATTGTATTACTTTATAAGTAAGTCAGATTTTTTTATATATTGCTGAAATGGTATTATGATAAATAAGAGAAGCATATTTATACTTGTGTCTGTTATTTTTAAATAATATCAAAGTATTATTGGTTATTAGTTCTAGTGATATTTATTTATTAATGTAGTTGTATATAAAGACTTGAATAAATTTTTTTGTATTATAATAGTATATTTCTAACTTGTTTAAGGTTTCAAGCACTGTATATTTTATTAATATTACAAGATCTAAATAGTTTTAAAATCATATTAAAAGATATATAATAGTTTTAAAAACCTTATAATATCTTAATTAAAAGTAATTTAGATATTTTGTAATATTTCTTCAATAAAAAGGAAGGTGAATAAATAGTTTTTCAAATATTAATTTAATTTTAAAGTTTTTTTCAATACTAAAAAAGCTAAATTAGTTATTAATATTAAAGGTTTTTCTCTATATAATATACAGTATATTGTAAAGTTAGTGATTAATTAGTATTATTTTGAGAAGTATATCAGGTTAAGTAATTGAACTATGCTAAATGGTTTGTAATTTGATATACTTGTTTTAATGTAGTTTTAATCAAATAGGTGCAAGGATTTTTAAAAAGTTTTGGAACAAAATAATTATATAAAAATTTTTAAGATACAGAATCTAGCAAAAAAATAATACTTAAAGTTTTTTAAATTAAAGGTCTTTATTAAAAATTATTAAAAATATATGCTTATATACTAATGTTTTAAATATTAACACAAGAAAGGTAGTTGTTAGTTGTCTAATATTAGATAATCATATAATTAGATAAAATATATAAAGTTAATAAGATTAATAAAAAAAAAATTGTTAGTATATATTTTTATTAAAATGCAAAAACTTAAAAAAATAAGTATAAAGTTTAGTATATTATTAATATATTTAGATAGAATAATTAAAAATTATTAAAATATCTAAAACTTAGGTAAGAGTATTGAAAATAATATTTTGTTATTATTTGAAAATTATTTTCTATAATTTGTCATCTACTTGTTATATAAAATATTATAGTTTTTGTATTAAAGTTGGCCTTCACTAAGCTATTTCAAAATAGTATTAGTAGGTTTATAAAAGAATATAAAGTATAGACAAAAATTGAGTATACTAATTAGTTGTGAATTTATAATATTGCTAATAAGATTAGAGTTAAAGTTTTTTAAATTGATATGAATTCTTTTTTTGCAATCTATTTTTAAAAATTGTAGAAAGGTTTTATTACATTAAAATAGCAATATTTAGTATAATATGATGTATTGTTTAAGTTGTATTCTTTGCAGACAGTTAGGATATTGTTGAGTAATAATATATAGTATTAAATTTTAAGATTCTTATTAAAGAATTATAGATTCTTTTGAAAGTTAAATTATTTGTAATTATTTAATCTTTTTTAATAGAAGTTCAATTTGCTAATATATATGAATTACTGTATAAGAGGTAATACAAACTTTTAATAATGCTATTGTAAAGACTAAACCTATAAAACAGAGCTAGAACTTGTAAAACTAGACAAATATGCTGATCTTTGAAGAGGAACTAGATGAACCAACCAGGTTACTAGAATTTTTGAATTTTAGAGAAAAATGATATATGCCAGCAAACATGTAAACCAGAGATATAGTTATAGCCTACCTTTTTGGACTATTTGGAATAGCAGTTTGGTAGAACTTAAATTGAATATCAAAGTAGTAAAAATATATTGTAAAGTTAGTATCGGGGTTGAGATAAACTCTATAAGAGCATAGTAGTTTAATAGTACATCCTGACTACTAGTGTTGGTCTCAGTCATAGTAATACTAGGTTAGCTATAAAAATAAGATATAGAAAATTCTGGAAGGTTTAGTACAAGATTAAAGGTTTTAAAGAACTGCTTTAAAGACTTAGTGGCTATAACATATTTTTATCAATATTAACTAGAATCATTAGTAGGCAGAAGTAGATAGGTGGATATAGAAGCTAAAGTAGTTAAATAGGGAACCTACAAGCAGGTTCCAGGTATGACAGCTAGTGTAGAACCTTTAGGCAGACTATTTATAACTAAAGTTGTATGAATAGCTAGTTGTATACTCTTTTCATAATTGCCTTCTATAGTTATAATGCAATATTAGCCAAATATACTATAATAAAATTTTAAGTCACAAGTACTTATCTTAATATTTAAAAAAAAAAAAGAATTGCAGTATAAAAATATTGAGAATGAGTTTGTAAATATAGCTATTAAGTCTTGTATTATATAAAACCAATAGGACTACTGGCTTCTTTGTATTTTTTTGATATTGTAATAGAAGTGATTTTATATAAAAAGTTTTATATTAATAATATTTAAGAATTGCTTAATATAATAAATATTATATTAGTTTAATTTTTCTTTAAAATAAGAGGCTCTAAGATATTATATTAGTATTTAGTTTATAAAAATACTATTAAATTTTTTTGAATAAGACCAGTCATCACTATTTCTTAAAATTTGCATGTCTAGTATATATAATTCTAATATTATTTAGTTAGTTTGTATATTTGTTTGAGTTATTAAAAAAATAAAGATTGTAATAGAATAAAGATATTAGTAAATACAACATTTTGTAGTTGTTGTAAATGTAGTTTCAAAAAAAAAAAATCAAAATTAAAATAGTTTAAGTTTTTTTGAAGTATTAAAAATAATGCTAAAAGTTATGTTTATACTATATCTGTTAATGCATAGATGTCAAATTTGTATAGAAAAAAGTTAAAGTTTTCTTATATTAATTTTGCTTTGTATTTAACTAATTGAATTCATATTTTGTTAAAAAAATTTATTTGTGCTAAAGTGAGAAATAAAGAATAAAACCAGTAAAGAAGGTATAGAATAATAACACTATTTATAATATAAATTGCTTGTTTTTCTGTTATATTAACAAATTGTAGTTTTTTTAAATTAATTACAACTTTAGCAATTATTTTTTTTTGTACTAATATTGGTCTTTTGTTAGTAAGAACTATGCTACTAAGTATTTAAATAGTTTTCTATTATTAGTTACTATTAGTTGCTCTTCATTAAAAAGTATAAAATTATTAGAGTCTGTAAAGTTTGTAACTAATACAGATTTTAAAAAGTTAACCTTTATATTGACAAATTTGTAAAAAAAGAAGGCAGTATGCAAAATGTTTATAAAGAAGTTTTGTTAAATATAATTTAAAATGAGTTATCTATATAAACTATTACTAAAGTATATATCTTTTTTAGATATCAATCAGTAATTTTACTAGAAAATTCTAAATATTTCTTGTCTATTTTTAAGATTAGTAGGCTATAGTATATTTTCTAAAGAAGTAAAAAGAAAGTTTTTTCTTAGTTAATGTTATTTTTAACTAGGTAAAATGCAGTTAGACCTAGACTAGTAATTACTTGATTCATTTAATATAAAAACAAATATAATATTAAGTTTATAGCTTTGTTTAGTATATAAACTCTTTTAAAAGGGTGTGACAAGGTGTGGTGACTTAGTAAAGTGAATAAGTTGTCATACTTCCAAGTGGTAGGTTGTGAGTTCAAAACCCACTGATGGCAAAATTTGGATAATCATCTATGTAATACATAAACAATATTATAACAATAGCATTCTGTCAATTAGTTGAGATAGGATACTTGTAACTATAGTCGAATCAGCATAACTGGCAGGTCTGGAGCATCTGTGTAATCTGTTACACAGAGGAATGCAAACTGGTACTGAATAGTGCAAATCTAAAATAAGTCCTTGGACCATGTAAATCTGTAAAACTGGAAAGCTAAAACCTACTTGGAAATTTCAAACAGAGAAGTAATATAGATCTTTGATAGTACTACTGTAAAGGCTAAACCTAGAAAATAAATACCAATATAAAGGATTTGGGTAGGCAAAAACCTTAGGTGAGGAGTACCACCAACCAGGCCACCAGATTTCAGACCAAAGGAAAAGAATATTGGGTCAGACTTAATATACTAAGAACAGATCATAGTTCTTCCAAGCTATCTGAATTAGGAGTCTAAGTTCAAAGCAGAGGTATACTAAAAAGTACTAGGGATATGCTATGAAGTCAGTACTGAGGTCTGGGTGAACTCTGTAAAAGTAGCCTATATTAGTGTTTTAAAAGTGAATAAATAGTTAATAACAAGAGGCCCCTTATGCTTTACTGCCAGATGATATACTCTGAAATATGTAATAACCTGAGAACTAGTACAAAAAGGATAAATAACTATACTGCTCAGACAGTATACTGGTTAGGTATATATAGGGGGTAAGTTGGAAATTCCAATATGACATGGCAGATGATCAAAGAATTTAAATGAATAATCTTCTAATAGGTTATAGATATAGCATCTAATGTAGAACCTTAGAGTAGACTACTTAAATAGGTAACCAAAAGTTGCACACATAACTAGTTATACTCTTATCTCTATAAAAATAATTGTAATAGCTAACTCAATATAAAGTCAATAAAGTATTGTCACAAGTATAGCCTTTAACAAAAAAAAAAAAAAAAAGAGTATGTGACAACCTAGTAAAGTAGTTAGATTGTTAACTCTCCAAGTAGTAAATTGGGTGTTCAAATCCTATTGATGGTAAAAATTTGAATAATTACCTATATAATATTTGTTACTAATAATTAGATTAGAATATCTGTAATAGTGATTATATCAGCATAACTAGCAGGTCATAGAGCATTTATGTAACAAGTTATATGACATTGTTTTTTGAGACAAGGTCTGTGATTACATAAAGGAATGCAAACTAACAATTGGATAATGCAAACACTAAATAAATTCTTGTGATCATGTAAATTTGTTAAAATTAGATAACAAAAAGTCTATTTAGAAAGATCTGAGTAAAGAAGTAGTTGGATTTTTAATAGCCCTACTGTAAAAACTAGCACAGAGAAACAGATACTAAGGTTGTAGTATCCAGTCATAGTAGTCAGATGGGCAAGAACCTCCAGGTTGGGAGTCTCAAAAGTACCACCAACCAGACTGCTAGAATGAACTAAAGAAAAAAGATATTGGACTAACCTGATATATTGATAAACTGGTCATAGTTCTACATGAGCTATCTGAATTAAGAAATTGGTAAAAAGGCAGATAAAAAAGCAGGAGTATACTAAAGTATCAGGGTTATACTATAAAGTAGATGCTGAAGTCTAAGTGAACTCTATAATAGCATAGTAGTTTAATGATTAAGCTCTAATTGCAAGTATTAGTTTTGTTATAATAATATCTAAGTCAGTTATAAAAATAGATACAGAAGGCTCTAAAGATTTATCTTAAGGATAAAATAGTTCTAAGATTAAGATAATAATTTGAGCATCAGGTATAACCTAGTAAACTTAACAGATTTGCAGATTCTAAGAGTTTAAAATAGAATACCCAAGCAGGAGTATTAAGTATAACAATTAATAGAAAACCTTTAGACAAACTTCTTAAATAAGTAATATTGAAAAGTTAAACATATAGCCAATTGTATGCTCTTCTTGTAGTAGTTCACTAAACTATATTTACTATTGTTAAATAAAGTCAAAAGACCCAAGAGATCACCTTAATACCAAAAAAATAAAAATTTTTTTAAGTATTTTGTATAAGATAGCATGTAAATTGAGTCAAAAGCTTTTAATATATTCTGCAAAAGAATTTAGATTTTTTTTTTATTTGTAGTTGCATCTTTTAAAATTTAAATAAGTTGTAAGATTGGTTGTAATATAGATTAATAAAAAAAAGCTGCAAAATTGTATAAAAAAAATACTTAGTTACAAACTAAAATGTTTGTTAATCTGATTGTTAAAATCTTTGTAAAAATTTTTTTAGTATAGTTAATTAGTATTATATATAGAATTAAGTTCATAGTTACAGTGTTGTTTTTTGAAATTGGCTAGATGTTAGCTTGTAGCTACTAATTGGAAATATATTTTTGTATTAAGCATTTATTAAATATTTTCAGTAGTAGTAAAAGGGCTAATAATAATAAATATTAAAGAATCTTGTTTGCAATTCTTGAAAGTAAAGTTGTCTTCTCTTTAAAAGCTTTCTTTATAGTTTGTTCAAATTTAGAAATAGTAATTAGAAACAAAAGATTGTTATAGATGTTGCTTTTAATATTACTAAGTAAATTTTTTTTTTTTTAAGAAAGATCTTTCTTTCAGTTCTTTATTTTGATAATATATAATTAAATAAATTAGTACAAATTGATATATTAAACTAAAGAAGTAAAGATTAGAGCTAATTTACTCTCAACCTATTCTTAGCTAAAATAGTTAAGAAACCTCTAGTATATGGGTTTGGTAAGAGGAGATATTTGGTTAAATTGTATAAATTCATTAAGCCATATTATATATTGTCTATTTATAGAAATTGTAGATGTAGCATTTATGTTTTTATAAGGGGTTAGTAAAAATAAAGAATGATATTGAAGATGTTGTCTACTTGGTTTTCATATATGTTTATATATCTTCTTTGTGATTTAATAGTATATATTTGGAAGCAGGTTTGGCTTCTTCTTTAAAGATCCTAGATTGGTTAAGTTGTCAGATATAATTTCTATTAGAATTTTTTGTTTTATATAAATGTCTTGAATTTCTTATACTAAGTCAGATGCTATAAATAATTTAATTTCATTGTCTTTACAAATTTTGATAATTGCTTTTTTTATTATTTTTTTTAGTTCTACTTAATTGTAAGAGTAGATTAGCATATAGTAAATATCTTTTGGTATATTAAAGCACTTTGCACAACATAAATTAGTATAAGATTTTGGGTTTCTGTTATATAAATTTAGGTAAGTTGAAAGTTCTAAAATTAAGATTTTGACTTTAAATGTTTTTAGTAAAGATTTTTTAGAATCAGTGTTTCAATTTAATAGTTTGTTGTGAAAGTTCAAGTATGCAAATATAAGTTTTCAGTTAATGTTTGAGAAACAGCTTATAATGTTTTTAATGCATTTTTGATTGTTCTATATTGTAATTGCTTTGGTATATTGTAGAATTTTATGTATTTGATGGATTGTATATGTTATTAGTATGTTTAGTATATATGAAGTAAATATAATATTAAGTATTTTGCTTGAGATTAAGTCTGTATAAAATTGATGTGATGCATTTTTTATGTTGATCTTTTCTTTTGTTGTATTGATTTAAATTTGTAAGTTTTTTGTATTTACTATAGTATTTAGAAGATTGATTATATTGTTAAAGTAGGTTTTTCTAAGTTTTTGTTTTAGCTCAGGTTGGTCAAAAGTATTGTTGTAATTTTGTTTTTAATTGTATTGTTGTCTGTTAAAATTTGAATACTTGTTTCTGCAGTTATTACTGTAAATATATATATATATATATTTTTTTTTTTTTTTAATTTAAGCAGTCATGCTAGTGCTTTATTAAGATTTTGAAACTACATTTGCAATTATATAAATATCCTTAACAACTAAGCCTAGCATCACCTGGCCACCCTAACAGTATCTAAGTGCAACCTGCTGCATTACTTCAAGCAGAAGTAAGTTGCTCATCTGACTACTTAAAGTCCATAATGAAAGAGTCTTCTCCCTTCTATGACAAGCTCTAAAATTGTTTTCTGTACTTCTTTTCCAATTTGGTTTTCTTTTTTTTTTACTTTCTCTTTTCTTTCTTCGATTATTTGCTAATTTGGTTTTTCTCTTTTACTTAGTGCTTTCTTTTCTTTTCCTTTTTTTCTTTTTATTCTACCTGTTATTTCTTCATTTTTTTCCCACTCGTTGACTTTCTCATATTGGATTCTTTATACTTGTTCATAAAATATATCCTAGGCTGTTCTTGCTACTATTTCTATAAACTGCTGCCTTGATTTTGTACTTAGGAGCTGCCTCAATCTGTCTTGCATTTCTTTTGGAATAAGACCTTTAATTAATGCCTCTCTTATTTTGACTTCTTCTGTTTCTGTTTTCTCAAAGAGTGCTGTGTATAATACATATGAAGGGACCTGAACTTTTTTTTCTTCCTTTAACCCCTTCCAGACTGTTGTGATGATCACTTTTTGAATTCTTTTCTACAGATTCTTTTGTTTCTTACATGCTACCAAATGTGCCTGTGTTTCTTTTATTTTATCTTAACACATTTGGCACTCCATTGTTATATATATCTCTGGTCTTCTTTTGTTCAATTCTTCTAGGATTGGAAGCTTATCCATTATGGACTTTATAAATACACTTCTTCTGGCACTACTTCTCCTTGTTGTGCAGTGTACTTCTTTAAATATCTTTAACCTATTCCAAAAGTATGTCCAATCATAAATCATAACTTCTGTTTTTGGTTCCAATTTTCTAATAGCTTTTGTTTCTTTCTATTCTGCTTCTAATCTTGCATTTGTTATCAATTTGCATAGCAGTCTTGCTGATATGTCAGTACATTTGTTTTCCCATTCTAAGCAGTATTCTATTTCTTTGTATCTGACTTTTCTAACCTGTATTATTTCTTTACTTGTTGCACCTTTTTTTGCTAGACTATCAGCTTTATTATTCCATTTATTTTTACTGTGGCTCTTAACTTTAACCAACTCTATCTGAATGTTTTTTGTTCTAATAAGCTCTCTAATTTTCATTATCCATATTGCATTCTTCTTTTTAAGGATCTTATTTTTGCAAACTTGTTCTAAACCTCTACTAATGTTTCTTATTGCTACATTGCTATCTGTATATATTTCTATTTGTTTTTCTTTTGGTATCATTAAGATTGCAGCCCATATTGCTACTAACTCAGCTATTGTCAATGTTTGCCATACTTCTAATCCTAATGCTACCTCTTCTTCTAGCCATTCTTGTAGTTCGTTTGTTTGCATCCACCTTATATCCATACTGCTTCTACTTCTTGTGTCTTCTTTTGTTTTCTGGTTTGCTACTCTATCTGTATATATTATATACTTATTTTTGTCTCTTATTATATTTCTTCTTAAAACCTCTACTATTTTTTGACTAATTCTATCTTTTAAATTTTGTCATCTAACTATCTTTACTTCTGGCTTTTTTATTATTCTTAGTTCTTCAAGTTTTTGTTCTCCTATTACTGGTTTGTTTGTCTTTATTATTTCTGTTATTTGATCTATCACTATCTTAATTTTATTGCTGCCTTTTTTTATTAATACATCTGGTATTACATTAATTCTATTATTTACTCTTATCTACTGTTGGCAGCTGTTTTTCTGGCATTCTTCTTCTCTTATACAGCCCTTGCATCTGTTAATTTCGATAGCTAATTCACTTTCTTTACTTTGCATTTGCCAATGTTCTATTAGTATCTTCTTCTTTTTCTTCTTAATTATCTTTTCTAACTGTTAATTGTTCTGTGCACTATGTATTATCCATTCTTTTCTCCTTTTGTCTTCTGAGATACACTCTCATCTTATCTGCATTGCTTGAGTGTTTTGCCCAATTGTTCTATATTGTCTTCTAATTTCTCTATTTTCTGGCCTAATGAGTACTTCTAATTCTATCGCTTTAAACCATTCTGCTTTTTTCCTCTTACTTAATAGGCCTTGGTAGCTTTTTAGCTGTTGCCATGTAATTAATCTCTCTTATCAGCTAGTTTAGATATATTAGACCTGCTTCGTTTATTCTAGTACCACTTCTTTTTTGTAGTTGTATGTTTATGAGTTCTCTTATTTTGATTCCATGTCCGAACATTGTTCATAAGTTGCCTTCTGTTCTTATATTTATATTAAGTTTTCTTGCTTTTAGCAATGTTAGACAAGCTAAGTTACTTTT
>CAJVQA010004398.1:0-17630 GCA_910591915.1 Cetraspora pellucida | reverse complement strand
TATACTCCTGCCTTTTGTCCAGCCTTTTTACCAAACTTCCAATCCAGATAGCCTATGTAGGACTACAACCAGTCCATCAGTATATCAGGTCAGCCCGATATTCTTTTCCTCTAGTTCATTTTGGTGGCCTGGTTGGTGGTATTCCCAGGACCCCAACCCAGAGGTTCTTGCCTGTCCGGCTACTATGACTAGGTACTACGACCTTGGTATCTATTTCCTCAGGCTAGCCTTTACAGTAGGGTCATCGAAGATCCAGCTACTTCTATACTCAGATCTTCCCAAATGGACTTCTTGTTATCTAATTTCAACAGATTTATACAGCTACAAGAACTTATCTAGTGTTTTCACTACCCGATTTGTCAGTTTGCATTTTTCCATATAACTCCAACATTGCACGGATGCCCTATGACCTGCCAGTCATGCTGGCGCGACTGCCATTACAGGAATCCTAACCCAATCATTAGTAACAGTTGCCGTAATACGAATATTACATAGGTAATTATCCAAATTTTCACCATCAATGAGATTTGAACACCCAACCTACCACTTGGGGGTTGACAACCTGACCACTTCACTAGGTCACCACATCCCCTCTTTTAATTTATTAATAAAAAATAATTACTATAATATAGATAATTTTTTAAATTTTTACTATTAATGAGTTTAAACTTTAATTTGCTATTCAAAAAATAACAATTTATTTATTTTACCAAGTTATTATACTTTTAATAAAAAATTAAATTCTGTAATTATAAAATTATATTTTATTTAAAATTTATTTTAAATTTAATTATATTAAAATGTATTAGAAAATAGTTAAATATATACTTAATTGAATTGCATATATTCATTTTCAAATATTAAACCAATTTATTTATTTGCTAAATTGTTGTATAAATAAATAAATACTTATCAACATAAATTAATAGAAAAAATAACTAAATATATTATTAAAAATAAAAAGTATAAAATAATTAATAAAAATATTATGAATTGTGTTAATAAGTTTTTAAAATAAGACAAAAAAAACAAATTTATCTGTTTTATCTTTTTTAAAAAAAATTTTTTTAATTAAAAAAATTTAATTAATATATATAATTAATAATAATTGATTATTTATTTATTATAATTAAATAAATATTATTTTTATTTAATATTATTATATAACAAAAATTATATATTAAAATTGCATATAAAATTATACAAATTTCTACCTATATATTCCTACTAATATATCCTTATTTATAAAAGACATATATATTATATATAATACTTATTCTATAGATAGTTGTATAAATTTTTTTGTTTAATTACTTGTTCAACATATTTAATGTATTTGGTTTGTACAAAAACATATATATTTCAAATTATAATATAATCAATATTGTAATGTAAATTGTAATTTATATCTTAAACTTTTAAAATTTATAAAAATAATTATAAGCTCTAAGTTAATCTAGTATAAACATTTTGTTATATAATATAATAACTTTTTAGTAATTATAAAATAATTTTTTTTGCTTTCACTAAAGCTATTAGTTATTGGTAATTACTGCCTTTATTGTAAATTCAATCATGATTATATAACTTATACAAAGTGATCTCTATATTATACTAGCAGATAGTATACAAGTTTTTATACATCTAAGTGGTGCTGTCTAATCTAATTTTGATCTTTTTGTCTATATGTCTATCAAGTCATTATATATTTTAGAGTATGTTACTTGATTGTAGAACTTCAGAGGACCTTTTTGCTAACTAACTACTTATATTTAATCTTTATTAACAAGACTCATTCTTGTAAAGTTCATCCAAATTCTAGTATTAACTTTACAACATATCTTTAGTACTTAACTATATCCTGCTTTAGTTCTTAAACTTTCAATTCAAATAACTTAAAAGAACTATAACTTGTTTCTAATATTTCAAGAGTTTGTTCTTCAAGATCTTTTTTCTTTAGTTTGAAACTTCTAACAGTTTGATTGATAATACTCTTTATCAAGGTTCTTATCTACCTGCTTCTTTTCACATCAATATTTATTTTCTAGATCTAATCTTTATAGTAATATTGTCAAAGATCTGTGCTATTTCTTTATTTAGATCTTTTCAAATAGGCTTCAACTTTCTAGTTCTATGAATTTACATAATTACAAAAATTTATCTTAGATGTACTATCTGATACCAGTTTGCATTTCTCTATGTAACTTCAATATTATGCAGATGCTTTACAATCTGTCAGTCATGTTGGTGCAACTATAATTATAAGTATCTTATTCCAACTGATCAATGAATTGCTGTTGCTATAATACTGCTTACCTCTTGTAATACTAATATTATATAGGTGGTTTTTCAAATTTATGCTGTCAGTAGGTTTTGAACTTTCAACCTACCACTTGGAAGGTTAACAACTTATCCACTTCACTAAGTCACTACATCCTAATTATAAAATAATAAAAATTCTATTAAGCGATCTTAAAATTAAACTAAATATAACTGTATTCAAATTCCTAAAATAATCATTAATCATATGAAATTAATTAGTATAAACAGTCAACTTTATAAATGCCTGTGATTAAGGAACATGCACTTAAGGAATTAAAAATTGGTACTATAATAATTAGCCAATCATAGTTTGTATTACCATGGATCAAATTTGGTGCAGTCTATAAAAAATTGAATGGTTTTTGCTGTCTAGTACTGTAGAACATGAAAAATGTTTTCATAAGCAAATTTATGAACTACATGATTTTTTAGAAAAATTGATATTTTTACATTACACTTGATCTTACGATCTGATTGGTTGATCAGGTGCTAAATTAAATAAGAAAGCTAGTAAATTATTAAACAGATCGTCGATGTTACACTAATGATTCTTCACCCAGTGTGCAACATATAAAAAAATCATTTTACAATACCAGATCATTCCGCTAGTACATGTTATGATTATAATAAAATGGTGTGGGATTATAATCATAACATGTACTAGCGGAATGATCTGGTATTGTAAAATGAATCAGTAGTGTAACATCGACGGTTCCAATTTATTATTCAAGAATAGACTCTCCCCCTGTAAAATAATTACCGGATAATATGAATATTTTGATGGCGCATGCAGATGCATAATATATTTATACTGTATTATGTATAACCTTGTCGATTGGTGATAACATACATAATTTGATATGCACCATTGAAATATCCGCAGGGGGGTGCACCATGGAAATATCCGCAGGGGGTTTGGCCCGCGAAATACGGTACTATAAAATTTAGGATTTATAGAACTAATACATTTTGAAACAAGTTTTCTTTACGTATAAATTTTTTTTTTTAAAAGAAAATTACTTATTATTACATTTGTTCGCATATAACAAAATTTTAGATAACAATAGACACAATTTAAGTACTAAATCCCTTAAATTTCTTACGATATTATACAGTATTTTAATAATCGAAATTAGAAATTTGATTAGATTATTGAAATAAATTGCTTTCCAATGTTGACTGATCAGAGAGCTTGAATATACTATCACATGTTGTAATAAAATGGAATAATTGGTGGGGTGGTAATGTAATAAATAATTCACAATTTAATAACGTAAGTATTCGCTGTTCTTGCCCTATGTATCAGGTCATCAGATCAATCAGTATTGGTGAGGCGCACCAATTAAAACCAATAATTTTTTTACAATAGCTGGTAACGATAGAACAAAAAAAAAAGATTTGTCTTGGTACAGGATGCAGGGATAAAAAAATGATATAATTCGAACTATCTAACCATCTTAAATGCGTAATACTCCATTAAAGTAATTTAAGTTACGTACATTGTTGTATTATTTTTCAGCAAGGAAACAAAAATCCTTATTATATAAAAACCAGTAATTTGATAACTTTTATTCAAACTATTGAATTTTGAGTTATATGCAAGAGCCTTGTTAATTACGGATATCTTTACGCAGTAGAGCTTTATTACAAAATTTGTAAATTTTTAGGTTGATGTAATTGGTTCTGTTCATTCAAACACTAGATTTGATTCAAAAAAAGATGGTTTTGTGAATTCCGAAAACCAATAGTCTAAATATAGTTTACTATCGTTCCACGTAGCTTTATATAAAATAAATATATATTATCCTATATTCGATATCCTGGTTTTCGTGTACCGTTACATAATATATGATCGCTATCATTATGAAAAATATTTTCCATTAGATATTACAAATGAAACAATATTTTTTTACGCGAGACAGGTTTGAGTGCAAATATATTAAAACATTTAATAAAATAAGGATAATTAATAATAGAGAACAAGGATTTTCCATTTGTTTGTTTATCTCTTGTTTCGTAATACCCAATTTTTCTATAGGGATTGTTTATTCCGGGTTTCGAAGAAATTTGGTTCCAGTAAAATCACAATAAAATTATTCCAATAGAAACGTGATAGATGAATTTGACTGCTTATTGGTTTTAATTGGAAATTATTACTGGCTCATTATTTATACATTAAATGTGTAACATGAGCTTATTGAATGTTGATGTAGATTAATTAACGTGCTATCCTATAATATTTGTTCTGGAAATACACATAATATAAATATTGAACAAAAAAAGAAACGATTTTTCGTTCTCGCTTATGACATTATATAAAAAAAAAAACAAAAAAAACAGATCTGTTAATTAATTTTTTATCTCTCATACACACTGTTAATGAATAATATTAATCATTCTTTTATCTGATAACTTTTTAGTTTTGCTAAAAACTAATTATATGTTAACGAGTATTTTTTCATAACTTTTATCATTTACATAATCGAAGTTTTGAAAACCTGTAAAAAAAAATAAAAAAAAAGAGAAATATTCGCGGGTCGAATCGAGAGTTTAAAATTTTATGCTCACGAATCTTATTAAACTTTGAGATTTTTATTTTAACTAAATAACACTATTTAAACAAACGAAAAAAATATAACTGATTTTATTAACAAATATGAAACACCAAATGAGAAATGCAAACTTTCCAAAAACGGACGATGGTCGAGTTTATTATATTGGCTTGAAACGTGGAGAAGGTAACTAATAATGTCGCTTTATTACTTTATTATTATTCCTTGTTTTCTTTTTTTTTTAACTTTATTTTCATCCAAAGTCGCAAATAGAATATTAATCGTGGAAGATCCTGAAAGTGCACGAAAAATAGCAGAACTCTTAGATCGAACTCCAAAACCCTTTATTTTCGAATCTAATAAAGGATTCATTACAATAACTGGTCGATATAAGAATGTTCCTATTAGCATTGTTTCTATCATTATGGTATGAGTTAATTTTAGGGCTCTGCAAATGCCCATGCCGGGCAAATTGGCACTATGCCAGGCACTAGAGCCTCATGCTATGCCCATACCTATAGGCTCAAAATTGCCAGGAATTCTTATGGGCATGGGCACGAATACAAGGCATTTTATAATCATGGACAAGTGCCAGGTACTTTATAGGCATAGGCACAATATGCTAGGCAAAAAGATGTCAAATAGTACCAAACATATAATTAATTAATAAATGCTAAATTTTTATGCCCGTATCCATGCCAAGTTTTTGTACCTGTGCCTATGTCTATGCCAAATCTTTATGCCAGTGCTCATGCCTATGCCAAATTTTTATACTAGTGTTCATGCCCACGCCTGAATTTTTGTTAGGCATAGGCACAAGTCCGGGTTGCAGACCCCTAGTTAATTATCTTTCATTATATGTTCTTAAAAGTTTTGTCTTAATCTTGTCTTAACTTTGATATTAATTTTAAGGGTTGTGTGATAATGGACTTTTTTATTCGTGAAATCCGTCAAATAATAACAGGAGAAATAATAATAATCCGTTTTGGCTCCTGTGGTTCGATAGGCACTCCTACGATAGGTAACATACTCGTACCATATGGTGCATTCTCGGTGACCAGAAATTACGACTATTTCATACACGGCATTGATACAAATGATGCAATGCCAATAGTCGATTCACCTTATTATATATCTAAAATTGCTTATGCTGATGAAGAATTGAGCTATTTGGTATGTATTAAATAGGGTTCTGCAAATGCCCATGCCAGGCAAATTGGCACTATGCCAGGCATTTTTATAATCATGGGCACAAATTCCAGGTACTTTATAGGCATAGGCACAATATGCTAGGCAAAAAGATGCTAAAAAGTGCCAAGCACAAGTGCCAATAGTGTCAAACATATAATTAATTAATAAATACTAAATTTTTGTGCCTATACCCATGCCAAGTTTTCATGCCTGTGCCTATGCCTATGCCAAATTTTTGTGCCTGTGCCCATGCCTATGCCAAATTTTTATACTAGCATTCATGCTCATGCCAAAGCTTTCATGTCCCATGCCCGAATTTTTGTTAGGCATAGGCACAAGCCCAGGTTGCAGACCCCTAGTATTAAATAGCAAATTTAAAGACATGATATTTTATACTGTAATAGATTATAAAATATTAGATTATTATTATTTTATTATTAATTATTATTATTATTATTAATTATTAATTTAGTTACAATCGGAATTATCTGCTGCCTTCTATCCATCCCTAATATATACTTGCCTAAGCGCATGTTCTGACTCATTCTATTCATCACAAGGTCGAATTGATCCTTATTTCTTAGATGATAACCAAGACCTAATACCGTCAATTTTTGAAAAGTATGATGATGCACACATTGTGGACATGCAATCTTTTATGCTATTTCATTTGGCAAATATGTGTCGTTACACACATCATTCAAGAGATCATGAAAAACCACGTAATATTCGTCATAGTATAATAAATGTTCAACCATTTAAAAATGGTAAAGATGGTACCAATATTTTATATAACACCGCATTGAATAATTCTCAGTCTTCTTTTCTCAAATATTCGACATCTCGAACTAATTATAGTGACACTCATGCTAATATTACAAAACATAATCATCCTTATAAATTTGCATCAAATTCTTCTTCAGCACATTCTCTTCCTCTCAAATCGACAAAATCCACACTTTATTACCAAAATAAAAATTCTTCCGTAGCTAATTTCGTAAAACCAACTTCTCATATATTCGGTAATGATGAAAATGATCCCATGATTGGTGCAAAATCTCGGATCAAAGTTACTACCACTACTACAACAACTACCACTACCTCCGCAAATCAATCCAATTTCAATGATAATTGGTCTATTAATAATATTAATAACCAAAATAAATATATTAACCTTAATACGAAATCAAAAAACAAAACTGGCATAAAAACTTCTACTGCCATGATAGTATTTTGTGATAGATCTACAAACAATTTTATATCTCCCGATCTCTTTAATTACCTAGAACCAATATGTGGTGAAGCTATATTTAATACTTTGATTAAAGTAGATGTGGAAAATGAAATGAATGGTGATGAATGTGTTTGGCACATTTCTAGTGAAAAAGAAAGATTTGGATTTGGAAGAATTAGAAATAGTGAAAAAAATGGTAAAAAGAATGGAAGATTTAGCAATTTGGGTAACTTGAGTAACTTGGGTGGTGGAAGATTTAGTAATTTAACTAATAATTCTAGAAAAAGTGTAGATATAAAATATAGTGATATTAGGTGTAGTAAAGAAAATTTGTATTATGACGTTAAAAATGGTTGTCGAAGTCCAAGTTTTTATAATAATGAAAAAGTTGATGAAAGAAGTAAGGGTAAGATTGCTAGGGCTGTTACTAGAATGTTGAGTAAAAAAAGAAAAAAAAAGGATTTGGCTGATGCATAAGGGTTATTTTTTTGTAGATAATAATAATTTAAATAATTTGGACAATTTTTTTTTTTTGATTTCAATTTGTTACATCATTTTATCGTTTTTTTTTTCTTTTTTTTTTTTTTTTTAACGGTATTTTTTAATCTCATTACCTTGTGAATAATTAATAAATCTAAAACGTTTTAAATCTATTTACCAGATCATATAAGACCGTTAGTAATCATGCATTAGTAATGTTAATTCGGCTATTACGGTTCTAATGACCCAATAAAATGCCTTTCCAAAGTTTGAGCGAGTTTATTACACATTTGGTAAAACATCGCCTAGTGTGCCATGAAATTAGAGTCGCAATGAGCTAAAGAATAACTTGGTTCCTGAAATAAGGTCTTCTTAATACGAAATTTATTTCTTTTTCTCACGTGAGGGTGCTTATTCACTACTACAGTACTATTAAAAATCTTATCGTTATCCATAATGGGTAATTATCACGAAAATATACTAAAATTGGCATATGTACTTTACAGTACGTATTAGCTCCTTTTTTAAACAAACAGCAAATGTAACATATGTACGCACTGTATACGTATACCGATTAGCGTTAGCACTTTGTCTATACGTAGTATCCCCACAAAAAATAATAACCAAAGTAATAATAACCAAAATTTTGGCTATTATTTTGGTTATAATTATAATAACGATAATAGCCAAAAATAATACCGAAAATAATACCCTCGTGATTAAAACCCGCTTGTTTCTTGAATAAGATCCAGAGGTATAACTACATTAATTATTATTTTTCATAAATCATTTTTAAAAACGAAGGTTTTGAATAAGACTCTAGGTATTATAGGCAGTGCTAAGCGGTACGTATACTTTTTTATTCATGTAATTTTTAAGACACATCGACTTGATCATCATTGTATGTTTGATCTACTGAAACATAATGAGGATAATCCTTCTATATAAATTTTCATAATAAATTAGTTTATATTACTAAATTAATTTAAGATATTAACTAACCGAATGAAAAATAAACCAGGTTATTCCTTCGTGATAAACATATAAATTGTTCATACTTTCTTTCAAATATTTGGTCAGCACTGTTATATCATAATGTCACGGAAAGAAACTGTCACTCACTCAGTACCATTGACACCAACACCTCAAATAATTCCGATTAACGAAGTAACATCATCAACATCAAAACATACAATAAACATTCCACATACTTTGGACGACAATGCAATTCATTCGTCATTGGAACTTTTAAAAACATCCGGTATTCAACGACGCATAGAAACTAATATTCTTAAACTTGATAAATCCACACCAAAACAACGTGAACTTGAAGAAAAACGTATTACAATCAGGATACAGAGGATAGACATTTTAATAGTCTGTTTAACATTCTACACTGCACTTGCAATGCAATGGCTTACTTTACTAGGCCTTTCAACATCCTTTTCCAATTTCTTATTCGAACTATTTATTAAATCTTTCGATTTCACACAATGGAATTTTAGTGAAATTCAAACTATTGGAAAAATTTCTGGTGTTACTACAAGTTCACAATTCATTTTTTCTATAATATCAAACTTTATAATGATTTTACTCAAAATATTTTATCACGCAAAAAATATACCTATAAGTCTAAAAGGTCCAATTTATTTTGGTGGTTTATTTCGTTTCTTCAATATATTTCGACCTAAAATTCATGATAATAATTTAGCTGTCAAAAAAATTGATGCTAAATTTCATCAATATTTGGGTATATTAAGTAATAGTTTGATTATAATTACTGCAATAATAATTGCTTGTGATAAATTAACTAGTATTAATATTATCACTAGTGAAGACGTAAATACTTTATTATCAGGATTAATTGATAAATCAAATATATTATCACGGGACGTGCTTTTTAATCAATCTGCTATTCAATCTCAAAACGCGACCGAAGTAGCATTATCAGTTAAACATGCTGCAATATTTACAAAAACAACTTTAATGGTATCTATACTTGCTATAATCATGACATCTCTCTTAAATATTATAAATTGGTTGAGAGAAATTTGGCAAGCAAATCATGATAATATTATTGTTTACGAAATTTTTAAATGGTTTACAAGGTTAATTGTTTGTAAACCTTGTTGTGGAAATAAATCTGCTAATAATGGTATGTCTGATGAAGAATTTAATATGGTGAATGCAAAACTTGATGATAAAATTGCAAAATATAATCGTGCTAACATGAGAAATAATCGTGTTAATATGAGAAATAATCGGGAATTTCACTAAATTTTTAGATTATTAATCATTTTTAACTATATTAAAAACAATATTGTTTTAAAAATTGAATTTATTACTATTATATTTTTATTTTTAAGAATCAAATTTATTAAAAAATAAAAATTTTGTTAACATGTCTCGAGATATTACCTACAAAAAGGTTATTTTGGTTATTTGGCAAAAATTGATAGTTTATTTGGTTATTTGACAAAATTTGATACGTACTGTACGCAGCTTATTTCGTTCTAGCAGGATGTACCTACGTACGCTTTTTTTTCAGGGCATACTCAGAGGTAGTGATGGATCAGTCCGTCCTGATCCCTATAGGACCGATTTACAGCTATTTTCATAATTCCTGGAACACTTGATAAAAATTGTCCGAATGATGCCCTGACCGATTCGATTAAGTTTGTGATTTCGGCATAAAAATTCCAATATTGTACATATTGTCGAAGGTAGAAATAGACAACACACACAACAAAAGAAAGGCGTCGCGCAACGTTACTCAACGATTCAGAGGCGGGGTCTAAGGCTTGGATTGAGTAAGTTACGCGGGTACAATTATGCGTTACAAATCTCAAAGAGAACTTTATAGGAGCGAATTAAGTCTCTTATTTATTATTACTTTTTTGAGGGGTCCCGATTCATCTCTCCATTTTTTTCTACAATAACAAGGGTTTTATACATTTTTAATAAGAAAAATAAAAAGATCAGAAGAATTGTTCACGCCATTCTTGTTACTTTAGTATTTTCCCCCATTGACTAAATCGCGCTATCCCGACAATGTAATATTACCTTGGCATCTGTCAAACCAAATCGAGTAGGTGGCTTTTCTCTCTACAGGATCAGCGTCATTAATTCAATAGGGGCTTGGATCTTACAAGTTTTCTCGGGCTTGCTGCAAGGGGTCGTCACGATGATCTTCTTGCGCTTCTGCCTGCACTTACGTACGTACAGTACGTACCTTTTACATTAACTGTTAGCTAGTGCAATGGCATATGATTATTGCACCTGTATTGCAAAAGTTTTGTCAGCACTATGAAGGTTTTGGCCAATTTTAACATTATAAATGTCGACACGTCTAATATATAAATATTCATTTGAATACTTGTCCAACATGCTAGTGCATTTAGTTTGTGCGAAAACATATATATTGACATAGTCGAAATGGCGAGTCAGTTGCTTCTCAATCGGATACGTCATGTAACCTACAAGTCGGGCTTAATCGAAGAGGCGTGTTATATTTGGCGAGTGGATGATTTATGACTGTATGTATTATTATATAGTGAAGCAGGATATTTATTATTAGGGAACGAATTTTCTTTGGATCACGAACACTAATTATCTTCTTCGTAGGGCTCGAAGCTTTTATTATTTACTTTCTTTTATATAGGATAAATTATACATTCTATTCATGATATATCACTTATATTACCTATAACATACATACTAATTATAGTGATAATAATATTTATTATATCTCACTGATTCCTTATATTACAATGATATCTATTATTAACCCGATGTGTAAGATACAACTACCCCAGTGGCACTGATAGATTTTTACTAATCAATAATTTTTTTAAAGTCATAAAACATTAAGTTTAGAATTATAATGATACTTGTTTTGTACTAAAATTTTGCATAAAATTTTTTACTAATATGCAGAAGATGATTGCATAAACAAATTTTTGAGTTATGGCAGTTTTTTTAAAAAAATGTTATTTTTTGTTTTGATTTTATGTTACACCTGATCTTGTAATATAATTGGTCAATTACTGTCAATCAATAAAAATCTGTTAGCATTACTGAGATACTTTGTAAGATATATAGTATATAGCAAATATAGCAAATACTGCTGGTAAACCTATTTTAGGCAAATGATCAACATAACCCTTAATTTGTTACTGCATCACATTGATTGTTTTCTTTCAGAATTACAGTTTTACAGCTCATATTTCTTCTCAACTTAAGGTCAAGTTTCACAAGACAAAATTAAATAACAGAGAAAAGTTATTATAATTTTGAATAGTCAAATAATCTTCTAATCAGAATCAAAAACAATTTTTTTTTTTTTTTTTTATTAATATAATGTTCAAGTAGAAACTTTTTACATATAGAATCATAGATTCTAAAATTAAAGATTTCTAAACTTCATTTGTGCTACAAGTTGGTACCCAATATAACATTATACTTTCTATTTTCTATAAGTGCTATAGCTAACTATTTCAAATTAGATTCTAGTTAGGATAGATTGGAGAAGACCTTAAAATCAAAAATATAAATATAGTTTATATATAAGTAAGTATCAAAAGTAGAGGTTGTAGACCCAGCATATGCCCATATCTAATAAAGGCATAAACATAGGCATAGGTACTAAAATTTAGGCATAGGTATAGGCATAAACATAAAAATTCAGGCATAGGCATAGATATAGGCATAAAATTTGGCATAAGCATAAGCATAAGCATAAAAATTAGGCATAGACTTAGGCATAGACACAATAATTTAGGCATAAATATAGGCATAGGCATACAAATTTAGACATAAGTATGGCATAAGCAGGCATAGGCCAGCATGAGCCAGCATAAATATAAGCATTAGACAAAATTTAAATTTAATCAACTTTACAAAAAATCAAATTTAACTATAAATTTAAACTAACTTAACAAAACTAAGGTCTATTAAGTTAATTTTTTGTTTTGTATAACATGGAATTTGAAAAATTGGGTCAGTTAGTTAGATTTTTTTTTTTTTATTTTTTTAATCTATTGTAATTAATAGACTCATATTCATATCTAAGACTATACAATTTTAATTAGGGTTCTGCAAATGCCCATACCAGGCAAATTAGTACTATGCCAGGCACTAGTGTCTCATGCTATACCTATACCTATAGGCTCAAAAGTGTCAAGAATTATTATAGACATAGGCACAAATGCCAGGCATTTTTATAATCATGGGTACAAATGCCAGATACTTTATAGATATAGGCACAATATGCTAGGCAAAAAGATGCTAAAAAGTACTAGACACAAATGCCAAATAGTACCAAACATATAATTAATTAATAAATTCTAAATATTTGTGCCTATAATCATGCTTATGCCAAGTTTTCATGTCTATGCTTATGTTTATGCCAAATTTTTGTGCCTGTGTTAAATTTTTATATTAATGTTCATATCTATGCCAAAGCTTTCATGTCTATGTTCATGTTTGAATTTTTGTTAGACATAGGCATGAACCTGGATTGTAGATTTCTAATTTTAATTTTTTATTTTGCATAGTATAAAATAAGAAAATTGGGTTAGCAGTAAGATTTTTTTTTTATTAGTCATGCTAAAAAATTTTGTGATATCAAGGTCTTTATTGAATAACATCTGATAAATTGATAGAAAAATTAAATAGCAAAAATAACAATAATTAACACAATTTGAACTTAAAAAAATAAAATTTATTTTTAAAAAATTGAAAAAATGGGTCGATAGGTTATGCAAAATGAAAAATTAACTTTGCATGACCTAAACTAATAACATAAAATTATTTTTTTTACTTAAAGGTTTTCTTATACAACACTCATATTTCATATTTAACTTATTTAACTGCAATTATTTTAAACAAGACAGATGTCTTAATAATATTTATAATAAATGGATAAGCTAAAGAATCTTTAGTCATCAAATCTAGTATTTCAATACTCTTATCTAATTCTTGCTAGTTTTCTTTTTGACTTATATTTTGTAATACCAGAAATGTAATAATAAAATTATGAAGTATATGGTTAACTGACAACTAGGAACAAATTTTAAATTATAATTAGATAGAAGTTGAGTATATAAACTATTATAGAACATGTATATATATATATATATAAATGTTATACCTCAGATTAGAATAAACATAGATTTAAAATTGAGTTGCATAAAATTAAGATTTGATTCTAAGATGCATTAAACTAGGTCATTTGTATATAGACTAAATTTATTGGGCAAATTGTTTATAAAAATTATTGAACTTTATTACTTTTTTAATTGATGATTATAGATTGTATTTAAAGTGATGATATGGGTTAATGAAAAAATTGTAGACTGGGATCAATTCTTAAAAAGTTTGGGCTGGTTGACTAGGCTGACTTTTATGCTAGTATAATTTTTTCTAGTTAGAATTAGTTGACAAATTTATATTAAACATGTAAAAAGCTATTAGATAATATCTTTTTGAATTTTAGTAATAAATTATTTTAGCATATTAGTATTTATGTTGATTAAATATCTGTGCTTTTGAACATTTCTAATCCTTATATTATATTTATTATTTGCCAATTTTTTCTATATTATTACAAATTACTAGTTGATCTTTATTCAATTTTTGGCTAGATAATGCTTTAGAAGAGAATTGATTCTGATACTTTTCTTATCAATTGACCTGGCCTACAAAAGTGCAGGCTGAGGGTCAACCCATCTATCAACTTGGCCATTTGGCTGAAATTAACTTATATCACTAATTTAAAGACCAATTCTAATTAGTAAAAGGTATTAGAATATTAATTATATAGCATATGTTAAATAACTAAGTTATTTAGGCTTCAAAATAACTTAATAACTAGTTATTTGTCATTTAAGCATCTCAGATCATTTATAATCTCTGGATGAAACTATACTTATTATCCAAATTCAAAATTATTATAGTTTAATTTGTCCATATCCAAATTCCAAACTTTGACCAAATTAATATCTTAAAAACTTTATTAATAATTTTGATTTAAGTAAATAATATATGTTTTTATAAATATATATAATTTATTTGCAAAATATTAAGATTATTTATTGATTTAAAAACAATTGTTTTTCTTGGATTTGGGATTTTCTGACAAATATAGATGAAATCTAATATTCTGAAATCTGCATATATAATGATTAAGTTGCTGCTGTTAAATCCAGATTCCTAATTTATTAAATTATATTACTAGTAAGTAAATGATATTATATAGTTCAATATATAGTTATTAGTCTTTTGTTATATTAACAAATTTATTTTGTTATAAGAATTTTATAGTTTGTTTCTAGTCAGAGTCTACATATAACTTTATGCTGTGTCTTAAAATGATAATAAAAGAAACATTTAAACAACTGACAAAGATGTTAAATATAAAGATTTTAAAAAATAAATTTATTTAAAATTCATCAAAAATGAATTTTATCACAATATGTTTATTATTATTATTATTATCATATGATCTGTAGAGAATTTTATATCAAATGCTAAAATAAAATTAAACTTTAGAATTATAGTTTAATACTTAGATATTAAGGTATTTAGGATGTTAAACATTTTTTGCTTAGTATAATATCAATTACTAAAGCAGCATACTATATAAATTTCATCTCTGATGAGCATTAAAATCTTCTTTTTAAATTTTATTTATTAAGAGTTACTATTGATAAATTATAGAATTATAAGCTCCTTTTAACTTTAATTTTACAATTCTATTATTAAATCCTTAATATTCAATATCTTTACTATTTTGTATAACAGAATAATAATGTAAATTAAATAAAAAATATTAAGTAATACTGTAATAAAGGTAAATAAATATTAATCATTTTTTAGTACATCAAATAACAAAAGATATTTTATTTACATTTGTAAAAAAACTTAAATAACATTTTGAAAAAGATATATATATAAATTTATTAGTCTTAAGAACCAACCACATATTTTTTAATACCAAAATGCAGTTAGCTGTATTTAGTATTTATTATATAAAGCTATCAATTATATATTACTCTGATATATTGCCACCTTAAAAAAATCAAGAAATTGTCTGATATATCCAGATGTTAGCTTAATTAAAGACATTTTCATATTAAGTTATAGGCTCAAAATTTTAAAAAAATGTTATTATAGCCAGATGTTAGTATATCGAAATGTTAATATCATTAGAATAATGTATATAAAACTTACACTTAGAGATGCAAAAAGAATCTATTTTGGACATTGATAGTTATAGCACAAGAACAGTAAATATTGAATATTAACAGAATGCTGAAGCTTATTGAGAACTATAAAAAAAAAATTAAAACTAGCTATTAATAGAAAGAATTTTAAGAATAATCAACTGATCAATAAAATAATTATAGTAGTAATTAATATAGAAAATAGTTTGCCCTGTTAATTGAACATGCATATATAGACTTGAGTTATTTTACCAATAATTATTTTTTTGATATTTTAATTTGCCAACAATTTATTTGCTAAAAAGATTATTTTATAAACAATTATTTTGTTAACAGTTAATTTTATCTACAAGATAAATTTATTGACATATATTTCATCGACTCTTATTTTATTAACAATTGTTTTACTAACAATTTAATTTACTAACAGTTATTTTACTGATAGTTTATTTTACTGATATTTTACTTTACTAACTGTTATTTTACTAGCTATTATTTTACAAATCTTCATTTACAGACTGTTATTTCACTGACTATTATTTTACTAACTATTATTTACTGACTATTATTTTACTGACTATTATTTTACTAACAATTATTTTACTAATAATTATTTTATCAATAATTATTTTACTAATAATTATTTTACCAACTGTTATTTTATTGATATTTATTTCACTAATAATTAATATCAATAAAGTAATGAAGCTATCATTATTGTGTAATCAGATGATCCCAAGTGGAGACAATAATCATTACTTGCAAACATAACTAACAAAAAGATTCTATTTATTTATTAATAATCAGTTTACCAACTGTATAATTTACTAATAGTCAATTCACTAACAAGTTCATTTTATTGACAATACAATGCACTAACAGTCATTTGATCAACAAAGTAATTCAGATCATTGTTGTTAGAACTAAGTTAGAATTAGAGTTAAAGTTAATATAATTTATAAAAAAAAGCCTTATAAGTAAATTGTATTGTCAAAGAATTCTACTAAAACTGATTTTTGATAAAATAAACCAGAATCCATTTTACTAACAATCATTTTACTAATAACCTATTTTACTGACAATCAATTTAATAACAAGTTTATTTTACCAATAGTTCAATAAAGTAATTCTTGTTATTTTTATTAGAATCATATTAAATTAGAGTTGAAGTTGGTAAAAAAACTTGTCAGAATGAAATAGTTATCAGTAAAATAAACTTGTCAGTAAAATAGTTATTAGTGAAATAAATTAGAATCTACAAAAAAGAATTAAACTATATAAAAAAAGTTTACAAAAATAGATCAGTTTATAAAAATACTTTATTAATTTTTTATAACAAAATAGTAAAAAAATTAGTTAAAAAAAATTATAAAAATATTATTATAAATATAAATTCAATAATAAGCTCACTTGCAAATAATGAATATATAGTCAACTACACTATATAAAAAAGAATAAAGATAATTAATATGATTATTGAGATCTGCATTGTTAAAGAAAAACCTAGTTAGAATTTTTTTTTTTAATATTAATAATAAGGCTATACCTCTATCTTTATTAAATATTTATTTAAAATTTTTACATAAAGTATAAATTTACTATTAAAAATATTATAAAAAGAGTAAA
>CAJVQA010004397.1:0-17630 GCA_910591915.1 Cetraspora pellucida | reverse complement strand
TTATTGGTTTCTTACTAGCCCTATTAACGAGCTTGGCAATAGGCTAGTATATTTCTATTAAAGGACTAAAAAAATGCAAATATTATGCTTGTATAAAAATTGTGAATTTTAGCAAAGTATATTAGTCAAAGTAATTAAAATAAGCAATTCAAGTTCATGAATATTTACTATTTAATTCATTTTTTTTACAGTAGTAAGTAAAAAAACATTTATTTATCTAATCAAATAAGCCATTCAACTTCATAAAAATTTACTTTTTAATTTCATTTTATTTGCGCAAATTAGTCAGTAAGAATAATATTATGTACTTGTATTTAAATTTAAGAGTCACATATCTTATGTGAAATAATTGTATAAAAATATAATATAATTAATGATATAGAACATCTTATTATGGGAAATGTGCACAATGTAATGAATATAATATGAGTGAAGCATGGGGTTATACATGCGATCCAGACATAACTGCTCAAAGATGGACAAGTGGAAATAAAGATATTGATTATTGTGTGAAAACATTTCAACTTAGGATTAACAGATATAAAAAAATGATTGAATGGATACCTTTTAATAGGCTATATAATGTTAAAAAAATTGGTGAAGGTGGATTTGGTTCTGTATTTTCTGCAAACTGGTTAGACGATATATGAATAATTAATGATAGTTATAAAATCTATACAAGAGCACATATGTCATTTAGTACAGTTGTACTCAAAACTTTATCTAACTCTGAGGAAAGTCCTTACAACTTTTTAAATGAAGTAAGCCAAATATTTATTTATAATGCGATTTATTTAAGCATAAAATGAACTAATTCATTTATAAATTTATAAAGTTTAAAAATCATATGATATGTAAATTACACAGCATTAGTCTGAATATATATGGATTTACTTATAATAAGAAAGCAAATGAATATTTGATGGTATTTCAATATGCAGATAATGGAAGTCTTTATAAACTGTTAAGAAAACAATTCCAAGATCTCATGTGGCAGATCAAATCAAAACTATTAGAAAATATTACAATTGATTTATTGACAATTTATAATGCAGGGTATATTCATGCAGACTTTTATAGCGGTAATATTCTACAAGAGAAAGGAATTAGTAAAAGCATGCGATCATACATTTCAGATCTGGGATTGTCTAAAAAGATTAATAGAAATAATTCAGAAGGTCACATTTATGGGGTCATGCCTTATATTGTGCCAGAAGTTTTATTAAGCTGAATGTTTACAAAAGCTACTGATATTTATAGCTTTGATATTATCATGTCAGAGATATCAATTGGACAGAGACCATTTGATGGTTATTAATTTAATATTGGCCTTGCAATAGAAATTTGTAAAGGACTATGGCCTGAATTTGCTCCTGAAACTCTGGATTGCTATATTGAATTTGCTAAACAAGGCATGGATTCTGATCTCCCAAAATGGCCTGATGCATTTACAGTTTGGAACAAAATTAAAGAATGGAACAAATCTATGGAAGATTCAGATAAAGCAAATGAAATTAAAATACAATTCTTAAAAGCAAATGAAATAATTAAAAAATTGCCAAATATGATACCAAAGCATTCAGATTCTATGACACTAGCAAAATTATTAATACACGATCAATATTAAATGTAATTGAAGATATTTATTTAAAGACTATGCTATATTATTATTAATATTTTTAAAATTAAATATTATGCTATATTACCTAGATCCTACTTTATATGAACTTTATATTTCCGATATTATTGGTACAAAAAAATAAATCAATTCTATAAATTTTAAATCATAATTTTTAATAAGAAACTCGATAAAATTACTTAAACTATTTATTTGGCTTAAGTTAACTTATGTAGTCTTCTTGTATGTTAAATTTATTTTATTTTGCATAATTTTAGAATAGAATAAAAACAATTTTAACAATTTTAGTGAGTTGTTTTTTTAAATGGTAAGTAATTGCAGAAAAATTTACCTGTGATTTTTTCTTTCTCTATTTCTAATATTATAAAATTACTCGTAGTCATATGTGTCCATCCGATCTTAATTAAGAATATAACCATAAATTACAATATTTTTAAACTGTTATTATATGAAAATGGTTACATTTTTGATTCAATATTACATTTAAAAATAGATATATTGAATTTTACAATTTTTTGTTTTATAAAAATCTAGAATAATCACAATGATTACACATATAAAACAGATTGCAGATAAACAGCCAGGAACTTGCGATTATGTAAAACTACTTGAAAAATTGTTTACAACCAAGAAATATGTTAATCATAATCAAATTTATTCAATACAAGTATTGGGAGTTAAATAAAACACTTTTATAGTTAAATATACAACTAAGAAATATGTTAATTATAGTCGAATTTATTCAATACAAGTATCAGGAGTTAAATAGAATGTTTCTATAATGGAATACTGTAGAATATTTGTGGCTCTTAATATAATCCTGAATAAACTAATGAATCTAAAGACATTTTAGATTATATACACATACATGTATAATTTTTCATGACAAGCTCTTGTAAAATATCATACAATGAATAAAAAACAAAATCAAAAAAATAAATATCATTTGTTATTGTTACATATGATTATTTATTTACTATTATTATATTTTTATTCAACAGATTTTATGCTATTTATATCTATAGTTGTTAGACAAAACTGTTTTTAGGAAATAACAAAAGATGAAATCTAAACCTGGCAAAAGACGAAACTGATGAAACTAATGAAACTGACAAAACTCTGATGAAAGATGAAACCCCTGATAAAAGACAAAACCCTTGACAAAAGACAAAACCTTTGACAAAAGACAAAACCCCTGACAAAAGACAAAACCCCAACAAAGGCAAACTTTTAACAAAGGTCAAAGCTCTTAGCAAAGTCTGAATTCTCTAAGACTACAAAAGTTAAACCATGTCGATGAATAAAATATTTGCTTGTGTTAATTAAGCACAGCACATGGCTCATATAATGAACATATATATGTACATACTGAGCCAAGTTAATAAATAAAATATTTGCATATGGCTATAAACACAGCATGCAATAAAAAGATTATGACTTTATATTTGTATTTGAGTACTTTTAAAAATAAATAGGATTTAGGCTTCGAATATATAATTAAATTGACTTAGGTTTAACAATTCTAAACCTGAAATTTTATTTTCTTTTAGAAGCATTTAGTTATATATTAATTTTATTTATGTAAAAATTTTAAATAAATTAATATATATTACTTATATAATAAGATAGCTGTGCAACAAAGTCATGCAAAATCAGGAACAGAAGCTATATGAAGTATCAGTATTGTATTTAGTAAATATATAGGTAGTTGTACTATTAGGCATGTGAAGTATGGTGACACAGATTCCAAAGGACAAGTAAATTTTTATGATCATATTGTTAAAGAGAAATTTATTACACAATGATCATCAAAAATGTGATTAAAAATATAACTGGAATCACAATCTGAATCATGACCCAAAACTAGCAATAATGTAACTTGATTTCTCTTCATTGTATACAAGAGAAGCTTCAAGATTCAGAACAAGTTATCTATAATTGAAAGCTTGAACCTTACCTGTGATAATTAGAACTAACCTAAAAAGGAAGAAAGACTTAGTGGAATCACCATGACATGCAACAAAAAAAAGGTGTAATTACTTATTTTCAAGAGCTTACAACAGAGCCTTAAACCCACAATAATATTTTGGATTATGCTGTTGTAGTTTTATCAGCAAGACCTATGAAAATAAGAAGTTAATGAAAAGACAAAATCATAAGTTAATAGGTGAAATTGTATAATTAACAGAAAAAGAAAACATTAGTATAGAGAAAGAGAAAATGTTTCCAAGAATACTTCTCTGATAATTCATTATAAAAAGCTCTTAGTTTTGCCATTAAGTAAGATATAACCTTCTTGACTTTCTTTCTATAATTTAAAGAAAATAAATAATTATAAAAACAATTATAAATTATAGTAAGAATAAAATATAAATAAATATTCTTTAAAAGATAACTCTATCTTACCTGGTAACTTGCACAAAAGCCACCTTAGCCATTGTCAAATCATATCTGTTCAACTTACTTTTAAGTAATATTACATAATATCAATAATTTTGAAGTGGCAATTTATTATATTTGTTTTTATTCTTAAATTTGTCTCATTTCCTTGTAATAATATATAACAAAATATGAAAATAAAGATTTAAAGCAATTATTTATTTTATTATCTTGTTATAATTTTTTTCAAAAAATTTAACATCTTATTAATTCTAACTTAAATATAAATGCTAGTTTTTATAATAATAAGTTCTAAAAAATTTTGTTTTACTTAAATATGTACTATATTTATGATTTAGTAAAACTTCTTTAAAACTTGTTATGTTGGGTTATAATTAGTGATATGCAAATTCATATTTATGAAATTTTTTGAAATTGCTTATGGATTTCAGAATATTTCAAAATCTATTGAAAGTTTCAGCTTGACTAAGATATATAGGCTGCTATTAGATAGATTGATATTTAAAAAAAAATTAATACCTTACTTTTTACAATTTATATTTTGATAAATTTAGAATCTAGTTTAATTATTTAATATTCAAAAGAAACCTTAAAATTTAACTTTTTTTTAGGTATTGAATAATTAAATTGGCATCAAAATTCATTAAGATATAAATTGCAAATGTTAAGATATTAATTTTTTTTAAATTATCAATTTGTCTAATTTCTATTGATAACAGCCCATATATAAAAATTATATGCATTGCCTATTACTAGTTTAGGAATTAGAATAGAATAGTTTATATAATAAAATTTCTCAATAGATTTTTTTCAAAGTATTAAAGATGTTACTTATATTGATTTTTGAGAAATAAGTAATTTTTAACAAAATAAAAGTTTGTTTTAAATTTTCTTGATTATGTTAAGTTCTACCTGATCTTGAAATCTAATTTATAGTTTAGAAAATCAGTGTTATAAGTATTGAGAGCATGGATCTTCATAATGTCTTATCTTTAAATTTTAGTAATTTTAATTAAAAAAAAATTAAGTTAATTTATCAATATTTCTAAAAATTTAATAAATATATACAAAGCAAAGATGTTATATATAAATTTTTTTCTTAAAATATTTATTTACACTTATTACTATTTGAGTTTTCTTTGGATTTTATGTCTATTTTTACTATTTCCTAATTATATCAATAGCTAAAAATCTTTTCAAATAAAGTTCTAAAGATTTTTTATTAAAAAAAATTGAATAATATTATAAATAAAGAAAATAATAACAAACTTTATATCTGTCTTATATTTACAGAGTATATAATCTAATAAGACAACTGCATAATATAATCATACTAGAAACTAGGAACAAAAACAAATATAATAGTTAACAATTAATCCAAGTAATATACAAATAAAAACTAATCTAGCATCTTATTAATATATTGCAAAACATTTAATATAAACTATAGGTAATCAACTCACATTAACTAATTAAGCAAAAGTTTTAAGTATTATATAATAAATTATATAATTTTTTTTCTTTGAAGTAATAATCTTGGCTGTATATCTCTATTAGTAAAATATATTATATTTTTATATACAAAGTATATCAACAAAAGTACAACTAGTCATATGTATAACTTTAGTCATTATCTAATTAAGGGTTTTGTTTATAAGTTATCTACTAGATACCATATATGAGACCTGCTTATAGATTTTCTATTTAAACTTTCTGATTTTTAATACTTATATTGCATATATATACAATATTTATATTATTATTATTATAGTAACATATTAGATTAAAGCTATCTTAGTTACTATTTATATCAAAGTACTACCTTATTAAATATTACTAAGTATCCATAATTCTTCGAATTTATTCTTAATGCAAGCTTACTAAACTGGTACCAAAATTATTATTTAGATTTAATTTAGTATATTTTATATCTACTAAACAATTTTAATGTCAAAAGTGTTTAAATTTTAGTAAGTTTATTCTTTTTTCATAGTTTTCTTTTATGTTTATTATATCATCTGCTAGTGCATCTTCTCTTCATTTCTGATATATTTACTACTTCTTTTGTATTAAGTATCAATTCTCTATATTAGAAAACTTTTTTTAAGAAACTTTCTTGTATACTAATCTTCTATTCATATAGACTTAACAATAGGGTTTCATATACATTTATATGTTTCTGTAGATTACAGAGTTTTTTCCTTTAGCTAGAATTGAACTGTTAACCTTGTTTGTGGAAGGAGGAGTACCTAGACCACTAGGCTATAGGACCCTATACAAATAAATTATATTCTTATCAGGTAATTCAAAAATTATTTTTGGTATTGTTTTTGATAATCAGTGATTATAATTTAAATATGCAAATCAATTTACACTAGATTAACAATTTTTACATATAAAATTCTTGCTTTTAATATTGTTAGTTATTATTTGTATTTTTTTTATATTAAAATTATACATACCCTAATTATTTATCTATATTTATATTGATCTACATATTATGTATACCAGTAATGATATACTAAGTATAGTGAAATGATGTTTGCAATTCTTGATATATAATTGGATGATCTGTTATTGTGACTTTTGGTAACATCTCAAACTTAATTTTAAAAGATATTATAATTAGGATTTGGTGAGTTTGTTACTACTCTAATCCAATTTTCATATACTTACAGTAGTTAAGTTAAAATAGGCATATTAGATTTAGCTAGTGGCTTATCTGTAGGTAAGTACTAGTCTTCTCTTATAAGTCTTTCCTTCAATCTAGTCTTCTATTAACCTTTACCTTTTCTTATCTTCTTATGTCTTCTCTTGTATATCTCAACCTAGGATTACACTATGTCAAATCAGGATTAGAATTCTTCTATTACAGTGATGACTTTCTAGTAATGTGACTTGCAGTGAATGATCAATGACAAGTTTAATAGTTTATTGGTGAATGATAAGGATAACAGTAGAATTGACAATAGTTTATTAGTTTGTATAGGATAACACTTTTACTTTTATTAGGGATCAGATATTTAATGTTATTAGGAGATTTATTGGTATATGGGATAATTCTCCCTTTTCCCCAAGGCAAAAATGCCCTTTATTTATAATAAACATTTTGTTTACATTGATAATTAATTTCCACCATAAATGCAATATATTCCTTATACATTATATATTAGCTAAATGTAATAAAAGGCCGATATGTCATTTAACACATATATGACCGAAGTAGCAGAAGTGACATAAGTACCATAAGTAACATTTCCGTTACTTTTCGCGTGACCTTGGATCGGGTAAGGATCGTAGCTTCAATTCTGGCACCCGTGATCCAAAAAATCGGGCTCACAGTATGTACCACTCTGTATGCTAAATCTTGTAATGAGTTGGTCTGCGTGGCTTATTCATTATTCGATGTTTAATATTTGTTTTGTGTACAAATGCAACCTTACGTGTTTATTATCTGAATTTATTTAATATGTAGAAAAAAAGGGCTTACAAATAAGCATGCACGAACCATATTTATTAACCTTATAGTAATCTCTATATATTTACGTATATAAAGTTTTTAAATATTCCTATTACTAACTCTTATGTTTCAAAACTCTTTAACGCAGAAATCACTTTACTTATTTTTTTAAAAAAATTCGTACTGTTAGTTTTCTTTCAATAACCCAACTACATTTAACAATTTAGCAATTACATATAGTTCTATAGTTACAGTATACACAGGAATTTTACCTTCTAAGTGAGGTACCTCCAGGTGTGGGATTATTTGGGATTATTTGGGATTATTTTGCATAGTAAATGTTAGTGTTTCTTTGAAGAAAAAGACGGGTTTGATTTTTATATTTGCTTGTTAAATGCTATATTCTTAAAAAGTACTTTAAACTGTATAAATACAATTGTATATAGTTAATAAACGATCACTCCAGTAATGTTCTTGTAAACGGATAGGTGCCCAGAGCGTAAATTTTATGCTATTCCAAGTGCTAATCAGGAATCATTGGAAGTCACTGGACATCACTGGAACTTTCTTTCCAGTGATAAAAAACCTTCGCTGGAACGGTCCAGCGACATCCAAGTGACCTTCCAATTCCAGCAATTCCCACTGAAACGTTTCAGTGGAAATCACTGCAAAGTTTAGTATACAACAATAGTATTTTCCACCTGATTTGTCTCAGTGATCGCAAGACCGCCAAATTTTTTTTATTTCTAATCAGCCAATGAAATTTAACCACTTTTCATTGATATAGATTCAAGATAATCATTACAAATATTAATCTTTAACTTATTTTAAGATGACTGCTAATTTTTTTGAAAACCTTTCAGTCAATTATCTAAAACTTCTTGAAGATAAAGAAGACTTTAATGTAATAATTAATGTAGGAGAATCTTTAGACACTAAAGCATATTATGCACATTCGGCTGTTTTAAAGCATAGATCTTTATATTTTCGTAATGAATTGGAGAATGTGAGCAAAGATATAAATAAAATTAAACCAATTAATTTAAGGCATGTCTCTACGCAACAGTTTGAAATTATTATTAAGTAAGTTATTTTTATGTTTTTATTGACTTCTAAATATATTTGTTAAATAATTAACAATTTTTAATGATTCTATGATAAAGATACATTTACGGAGGAATAGTTGTAGTGGAAAAACTTGATGTATCATTTATCTTTGAACTCATGCTTAGATCTTCTGAATTTCTCCTTGATGAATTAGCAATGTATCTTGAAACTTATTTAATCCAAACAAGTGATTCTTGGCTTCGTTTACATTTTTCTTATATTCGTCAAAAAAGTTTTCAAAATGATAAACTTCAAGAACTACAAGAATGGTGTAATAAGATTATATCCAAATATCCAAATATGGTTTTTGATTCCGAAGATTTCAGTTCTCTTCAAGAAAATACATTAATTTCTCTTATTAAACGAGATGATTTGCAATTGGAAGAAGTAAAGATTTGGAATTACGTCATCAAATGGGGAATTGCTCAAAATTCTAGCCTTCCATCGGATCTTAAAGATTGGTCCAATGAACATTTCCTTGTCTTGAAGAATATATTAAGAAATTGCTTACCCCTTATCCGTTTTTTTCAAATGTCTGCTGATGAAATTATTGATTATGTACAACCTTATCAAAAAATTCTGGAAATAGATCTTTGGAATGATATAATAAAGAAGTTTATGTCACCAGAGCGTCAAGTATTATCAGTAATTCTTCCACCTCGTGTGATCTCAATGCCAACTTTACCATCTAGAATAACCGAACCATTTTCAACAATTATTAATGAAGTACATGCCGCCGAAATTGCTTCATGGATTGATAGAAAGGTTGACACATATTCCTTATCAAGTAATCCATATGAATTTAAATTACTACTTCGTGGAAGCAGAGATGGTTTTACTCCTGTTTCATTTTGGAATTTATGTAATAAGCAGGAAAATGTAGTTGTAGTTATAAAAGTTAAAGGTACTGATGAAATTCTTGGAGGATATAATCCTATTGGATGGGAAAAAGATAATTCCGCTTTCGGTTGCGCTAAGGATTGTGATGATAGTTTTATTTTTTCATTGAAAAATGATTTTATTCAAAATTCTATTTTAAGTCGTGTTAAACAAACAAAGAATGCAATTTATTGTCGGTATGATTATGGCCCAGCTTTTACAGGTGGTCTTTTAATGGTTGGTAATTTTAAGAACATTAATAGTTGTCTTAGTTATGCTAATAGTTACGAAAAATTTATTAGAAACGCATCTACATATATTGGTGGCTGTTCATATTTTTCGGTAGAAGAATATGAAATATTTAAAATTCACAAAAAAAAGCTTTATGGTTTTCCAATGTAAAAGTACCATATTAAATTTTCATTTATTCATCGTGTATAATTTATGTAGATGTTTATGGTTAAAATTACAATTTCGAATAGAAGATAAAATTACAATTATCAAATAGTTTGACTTAGAGATGAGCCCATGCATCTTTACAGAATTTTCTGAATAAATTTTAAAAGTAATAATATCTCAGAATTTACTTTTTAAGCTTCCTTTTGTATTACAAGTGCTCTGCGTCATTTTTGAATTTATGTTGATTCGGGATTGGCATTTTAGAATTAGTATTTCATTTACCGATTAGTAATCAAAATAAAGTGAAAAAAAATTTTTTAAAAAATTAAAAAATGAAAAAAATAAATAAATAAATTTTAATAAATAAAGCAATTAAAGGTAAATCATGGTGACTCAATTTTTTATCAGTCATCGCAGGTTATCAATTTTGACAGAATCAGTTTTGGGAAGTTTGATTGTAGTTGATTTTTATTGTTACAAGTTAGACATATAAGTTTTGTCTTGTACCTACACTCTTAATGAAAGTATATTATTATTTAGTTAAAGGTTTTACAAGTTACAATGTTATATGCTTGTGAATTTATAAAAGTTGAAGAAAATATGTAATACAAAGTATAGTTAGACATTTAATGAAGTTATAATGTCAGTTGAATGTACTTCAATGACATTATAATATATTAGAAAAAATTAACTAAGACATGTTATAATATTTGACTTGTGTTCATACTTACAATTCCTCTTCCAAATATAATCTTATCAATTTTCTTAATTATTCTAATATATATGATATTGGAGTTTATTTCAACAACAAACACTTTACTTGGTTAAATAATACTAGCAGTAGTCATATTGAGTACATCTGGATTGATTAATTTAATATACAATTTCTTCTTTTCTATAGTCTTGATAACAGTCAAACCTTTATTTTAAATAATCACTTGATCTTTATTTCTAATTAGATATTCTCATATTCCTATACTAAACTCTTATGAAAATATACTAAGATTAGTCATCATATATTCAATTATAAAATAATAATTGCAGAAGATTGGAACTTCTTTGATAATACTTTAATTCAATAACTTTCATTATAAAAAACTCTTATCAATAGTGTTAATAATAAAAATATCAAAACTATTTGGTATAAAATCTAATGCTTTATAATCTATATTGTTATCTATATAATTTCTAATAAAGTCTCTTATAAATAAAGTTACAATCATTAATATTTATCTCATAATATCCTACTACATCTCTCTCTTAAAAAACTTGAACATATTATTAACTTATTAAAAAACTCATCCAATCTTCTAATCAATCAAAACATCTTCCAAATTAATAAACAGTTACAATGTGACCTTTAATTACTTATCTTCATCAACCCTTACTATATTCAATTATAACTTTAATATGCCCATTCTATTTGAAAACAACTCTATCATGTTTATTATTTAAAAACTCTCACCTATTTTAATAACAATTAATAAAACTATTGACAAAAAATATATTACTTTTATAACACATTCTGCTCAGACTATTAATAGTATTCTTAATTACTATCAACAACCAGTTTATCTTTCAAATATAAAATTATCAAATCAACTTATTACTAATCTATTACTTATTAAACAACATATTCAATCTTATTTTCATAATTGAACTGTATTTAGAACTATTAATAAAACTCTTTTTAATAATTTCTAGAAACAACAATACCTTCTACTTTCTCATATCAATTTAAATTGGTATCATGACAGAATAGTACAGTATATAGTACACTTATTCAGAATAAAGAGTTGGGTACATTAAATAAATAAATAAATAAATAAAATAAAAATAAAATATTTTTTATAAATAGGGATAAATAATAGGAAAGACTTTGAAGCAAATGATATGTCACATGCTCATATAATCATCAATACAGGATGGATCATAGGATCAGGACATAGAAAAATAAATTAGTAATAAATCAGTGATGTGAGATTAATAAATAGTGCATAAATTAGACAGATCAATAAGTATATACAAATTAGATAAAATAGCAGATGCATAAAAAATGTTATAATAAAAGTTAGGGGCAGTGGTGCGATCAATGGATTAATTAAAAGTTAAATATATGTGATCAAAGTTGGATGCATGTAAGTGATCGAAATATGATATAATAAGAAAGTATAAATATAAAGGTAAAATAAAGAAAAGTTAGTAAGTATGCTTGAATTGAAAAAATGATACTTTAAGTATAGTATAAGATACTTATCTGTTTTGGCCTTAATGATCTTTGACATGTGTATTTCCTACCTTTAAGTTAGATTTTAATAGTTGTGGCTACTATTAACCCTATTGACAGCAGAATCTGGACACATTAAAAGTAGCTCCTGCAGATAAAAAAAAAAAAAATTAAATAAATATTAGAATAATACAAACAACTAATATACTTATATATGAACAACCCATCTTCGATTTCGTTACTTATACACCTTAATTGTTCAAATTCATATTATCTATATTTTAATAGATATTATTTTATGAAAAATGACTACCAAGAATCTAACAAAACTGTTTTATTATGGAAGTAATAGCGAATCTATTGAAAACTTCATTGTCAACTATAAAGAGTATGCTGTTATAAAGAATTGAAATGAGATGAAAATGAGGTTTGTAGTTGGGCTTCATATAGCTGATCCTTTACATGATTGGATCAGAGATATTGTGGATACTAATACCATATGGAAGAATGTAAAAGCTGTCATTTTGAAATTTGCAAAGATAAAATATGATATTGAAATAAAGATCAAATGTTTGATGAACCTCAAACTAAATAAGGATGAAAGTGTTGTATCATATACTAACTGGTTTGATGCTTGTGCCAAAAAAGTAAAAACCCAAATCAGTAATCATGAAATGAAACATTGGTACTTAAGAGGCCTTTTAGCCAATATAAAGAAAGAATAAATTAATAATATCCTGATACTTATAAAAAGACAAAGGACTAGGCAATCAAGATCAAAAAGTATGAGAAGAGTGATGAGTTTGATCTAAAGAAGTCCACATAATTGAAGAGCAATTGACTTACCAAATGGAACCTAATGTTAATGATCTGGCAAATACATTTTCTGAATTAAAGATTTGTCAAGTTAGTCAAAGGAATCAAGGCAAAAAGAGCACTGAAAGAATAGAAAAATTGAAATCCATCATCAATAAACTCACTAAGGCAATTAAAGACATGAATAGAAATAAAATCCAGGCCAACCAAAATCAACAAAACTAGTCTAATCAGAATCAGCCAAGAAACATACAAGGGAATTGGCATCAAAAACAGAACTTTACCCAAGCAACAACAGGTTCACACCTAAACCAAGTAGAATTTCATAGATGTTACAATTGTAACAGGAGGGTCACTTATCAAAAAATTGTTCAATAAAGATCCTGCCCATTCTGTCAAGTAATCAGACCAGTGGAGAAAAAAGTATTAACCAAGAAAATGTTTACATACAGGGAGCCAATGTTCAATATTTTGAAATAACAGAAATTTTATCTAACAGTAGTATCAAATATCTCAAGATTGAGTTGGAATCTGAAGAAGTGCAAGTATCCTTAAATGGAGATTAATCCACATGTCTCAGACAAGAGAAATAAGGTCAATAAAAGTAAGGCCAACCCAGAACCAGTGATGAAAGAATCAACAATATATATATCTTTATCAGAATTAACACAAGAACTTGACATTCTGAGTAAGGTTGCTGACTTTGAAATAACGATAACATTGAGACAACTTTTTAAGTGGTTACTGAAAGCTCAAGTCGAAATATTAAGAGCTCTCACAAGGAAGAAAACAGAAACTGATGTGGCATTATTGGATATGAGTATTAGCATTGTAAGAGCTGTTCAGTTCAGTCTTAACAAACAAGTGGATAATGTTCTAATAGGGAATATTAGGATAAATGATGAGCTAGTTGACATACTTATTAACTCTAAGTCCTGTCTAAACCTTATACATATTGATTATACAAGTAGAAGAGGCCTAGTGTGAAAGTTAGCTAAAGGCAGGAGTAGAATAGCTAATGATAGAGTCAGTAACTTTGTAGGCTACATATCTAATATTAAGATAGATATTAATGAAATAGCTGTCATTCAAAATTTTTACATAATGAAATCTGCCAGTTTCAACATTCTGTTAGGAATGCTCTGGATAGCTATTGCTAAATGTAATTTAAAGTAAAAAGATAATCTAGTTTGTGTTTTGGTTGCTTAAAACTGAAAAAGGTGTCCTTTATCACTTCTGTTGTCCCTAAAAAATGGATTAATAAGAAGAATGATGATAATAGTAGAGAAAAAGTCAATAATGAAGAGGATCAAGACCTCATGATTGTAAGGAGAGTTTATATGGATGGTTGTGAAAACCAAAATAATCTCTGTGTGGAAGTACTGAATAGAGCTAAAAATACAGGCACAATAAATGTTCAAGAAGTTGAACCAGTCGATGATGAGCAACTACCAGAATCTTATTATGGATGAGTGTTATATTAGAATACTACAAGGACATCTGAGGCTGGGTTGGTAAATGTAAACAGGCCTGAAATAATAATGCAGTTGACTCAGTAAAGAATAAGTACTCTTGATGTTAATAAAGAAATTTCGGATTAAGATCGATGATATCTCAAAAGATGTTTACTAGAGGAAGTTCCAAAATTATTCACCTTCAACTTATCTGAAATGGAAAAACCAAATTTAATTGAGTATGAAGTTAGAACTGGCAGAAAGAAGGTTCCTATTCCCAAAATACAACCTATTAGAATTAATAATCCAGCCTGAGCTCAGTTATTTGAGTAACAATAATGTGAAATGTTAAGGAATGGGTTACTAGAAAAGAGAGTGAGAAAGTATACTTATTATTGTTTTTCTGTAAATAAAAAGAACAGTAATACAGATTAATTATGTGTGGTTAGTAATATATGACTCTTCAACAAATATATAGTAAAGGATGAGTATCTATTGCTCTTGATTTATGATATAGTAGAAAAATCAATAGGACATGACTGATATTCTTCTGTTGATGCATATAAAAGATACTGACAAATTCAGATCAAAGAAAAGAATAGAGAAAGTGGTAGTGTCAACCCCATTGGGTGTCTTATGATATACAGTCATGTGTATGAGGTTAAAAAACACAAGTGAGACTTTTTAATGCTTAATAGATATGGTCTTGAAAGGCAACAAATGAAAGAAGATTGCTGCAGCTTACCAGGATAATGTAGGTCTTTGGACCAATAAAGAGTTAAAAGAACATATTAATAAATTCATAAAGTTAGCAAAAATTTTAAAAGAGGAAGGCTCTTCTTTATAGCCAAAAAGTATTATTTAGCATATAAAGAATTGAATATGTACAGTTATATAGTTAGAAAGAATAGGATAAAAGTCAACTCAAAACATAAGGTGTTAATTGAACAATGAGAAAGTCTGGCATATGTTAAAGACATTAGATTGTTTTTGAAGGTTATAAATTACTATCGATGTTTTGTAAAGAATTTTAGCAGAGTAGTGAGGCCTCTTATCGAATTAACAAAAAAAGAAATGGCTTTTCACTAGTTGAACAAAGAAGAAGAATTATTTCAAATACTGAAGAATTTATTAATGAAAGATGCTATGTTGAAAGCTCCAAACTGGCAAGCTGCAAAGGATGGGGTTTGACCTTATCAAATATATGTCAATGCATATGAGATATTGTTAGAAGTAGTGCTAAAACAAGCTCATAAAAACGAAAAGTTGTACTCTGTGTCATTTGAATCATGAAAATTGAATACTAATAAGCTCCATTATACAGTTACAGAGAAGAAATGCCTTAGCATAGTGTATAGATGTAATATGTATGAATGATATGTAAAAGCAATGATCTTTGATGTTTGGGTGGATCATTAAGTGCTTGAGTGGCTTTTTTGCAAAGCACAATTAAAGGGTCATCTAATATGCTAGATGGTTACATTACAGGGTTTTAATTTTCAAGTAAAGTATAAATCTAGTAAGAGACATACCAATTCTGATAGCATATTGTGACATCCAAACCCTTCTGTGCAACAGAATTGTACTAATAAAGCATATATTGAGCACTTGCTACTAAGTGTAAGGGTGGAAGGGAAAAAGATGCATGATTTGAAGGTCATTGCATATTATCTTACCCATTTTAAATGTTCAACTCATGTGACCAACAAGGTGTTGCCATGACTTAAACAAAAATTAAAGATTTATTGTCTAATTGAGAGATGGTTATTTCAGAGAGTAGCTAAAGATAGACCACTCAGAAGAGTAATTTATGATAAGGCAAAAAAGGTCTAAATTTTGAGAACAAACCATGAAGGGCTTACTAGTGAAGGAGAGTATAAAGAAATCGATGTGATAGTGCAAAAGATCTTAGTAAAGTATGAATAGGGCATTGGTAATGTGTATGATGATGTGAAGAATTACATATCAGGTTACAAGATTTGTCAAAAGTGTAAAGAAAAAATACCTAAAAAGCCCATATATGTGCCAGCAACCAGTTGAATTTTTTATAAATTATATGTTGATTGTATAGGACCTCTGCCTAAAACCAGTGCCAACCATGAATATGTAGTTATAGGAGTAGAGGATCTTATAGGGTTATTAAGGCATGAGCACTTAGAAAGAAAAATGCAACATCTATAAGGTGTTTATTTGAAATAATATAATAATGTGACATAATTGTTTTGCAAAATTAGTATCAGATTGGAGAACCAAATTCAAAATGAGTTAATTAATGAACTAACCAACTGTTTAGAAGTAAAGCAATGTTTTAGTATGAGTTATCATCCTGAAGCTAATGGAAGAGCAGAAAGGGCTGTGCAAAAACTTACTCAGATATTGAGAAAGGCTTGTGCTGAAAGGCAATATCTGTGGTACAAGTATATATGTGAGGCAGTCTAGACCTTGATTATAATGGTCAATGATTTAGGTTACTTATTTTTTTGTTTGGTATATGGCAGGAATGCTATCACCCCAATAGAATTGACACTTGACAATTATTAGGTAATTATAAATAAGAATGATTGGTTCAATAATGAGTTGCTGAAATTTAGAATGTAGCAGATAAAAGGATTAGTCAACAAATTAAATCAAGTATGGCAAAGTCAAGATGAGATTCATAAGAAATAGAAGAAATTCTATAATCATCATGCCAACTGATATAAGGAAGAAATAGCAATAGGAGACTTGGTTCTAGTATATGACTTAATTCTAAAAACAATGTATTTGAGAAAGCTGGATTACCACTGGATGGGATCCTATATGGTAAGAGATATAGGAGAGCATGATCAGTACTATTTTAATGAAGTAGATGGAATAGAATTAATGATCTACTTATCAGGAACAGGATCAAATGGCTTTATTAAAGAGTTGGTAATGTGAAAGATGATGATCATGAGAATAGCGATTATGAGATCTAGCTCCTGTAACAAAGTAGTGTAGTATATAGTACACTTATTTGGAATAAAGAATCAGATACATTAAATAAATAAATAAATAAATAAAAAAAATATTTTTTGTAAATAAAAATAAATAATAGAGAAGACTTCAAAGCAAACAATATGTCACATACTCACATGAGAAAATAAATTAGTAATAAATTAGTAACATGAGGTTAATAAATAGTACATAAATTAAATCCATTGCACAAAAATTAACTAAAAAATCGTTCGTCTAAAAACACTTGTATCTTTTTATTTTACTAAGACAACC
>CAJVQA010004396.1:0-17633 GCA_910591915.1 Cetraspora pellucida | reverse complement strand
AACTATGTAAAAATATTAAGAAAAATATAAAATATAATATAGAGCTAAAAATAAATATATACTAATATAAAAAAAAAGTAAATTTCATTACAGTATATCTCTATTAATTCAAATGAATTGAATTATTTTGTATTTTGCATTTGTATTTTGTATTTTGGAATTGAAGAAGTTTATGCTTTTACTTTCTATTTTTGAATTTTTGATTTTTGAAATAATCTTGATTTTGATTTTTGATTTTGATTTTTAATTTTAATATTACTTAACAGCTAATAAATATATTTTGAATTTGATTGATTACTCAAATTTTTTACTTGCTAGCATTATTATTTTAGATTTATTCTCTTAATTTTTATTATTTTATTTTATCATTTTATTACTTATTAGTACTAATTCTTCTTAAAAAAATTTATTTTATAGGAGATTTTCTTACTTGATTTTATTTAGAAAATATTCAAAAACATCAACAGATTTATAATAAAAACTTCTCTCTTGCTACAACCATATTGCAAACCTTTGTAATTGATTTATTTTGCTTACAGTATTATTTACCTCCCAACCTTCATGGATGTTTTGCTATATTTTGGACTTGGTATTCTAAAAACTACTAAGCTATTTCTTTTAGTAAAGTTACTCATTCCAACTTTTAAAAATTAGCTACTGCTAGATGCTCAGCTGTCTGAGTTGCAGCTAGAAATATTATTTTTAGTTGTCATTATTAGAACCAGATAACTAACTCTTAAGATATTGTATTAAATATCTTTTGAGAATATACTTCTTATGATTTATATCAATAATTACTACTAATCAAAGAACTCTATTCGATATTTTTATTAATACTTCAGTTAAAGCTCAACAACATATTGAAGCTTTATAAGCTGTTATATTAGAATTAGCACAAGGTTCTGAGAAAGAAACTAGTACATCTACTTCTCAACAATTACTACAAGAAACTGTTATTACTATAGAAGAGTTTGTTACAACTTTTACTTATTCTATTACTACTATTGTTACTTCTACTCGAACTCCAATATCTATTGTAGACTCTAGCTCTTTAGCACTATATAGTGGAGATCAGACCAGTGAACATTATACTTATTATCAACCAAATAACCTATCAAGAATAGAAGAAGTACTTCTTTTTTTATTCAACCAAGAGCTTTACAAGAAAAAGAAATTATCTAAGAATCCTTTTATACTCCAACTTGACCCTTATATCTCTCTTAACTTTCAACCTTAATTACACCAAAACCAGTTAATAGATTTGCTAAATTTGTAATCAAAGGACTTAATCTTTTTTCATCTCATCATGATATTGAATCAAGCCTAGAAAAAACTTCATCTACAACAACTAAAAATCTTATTACAACTAAGGAAAATACCTCTTCAATTTTTAACTTACCAGAAGCAACTAATTATCCTGAAATTTTAACTACACAACCTATTATTAAAATACTATTTAATTATTACTGACCTATTGATCTTGAAAACTTTGTCTAAGACTTAGAAACTTATACTTAAGAGAATACAACTTTAACTATTGAAGATCTTAATTTATTAACAGAACAAGACTACCTTGAAGAAACAGAAATTTTAAAAGAACAACCTCTATCAGAAAAAGAAAAACCAGAAAGCTCAAATGAAACTATTACTAATGAACTTGACTCTGAAAATGAAAGAGCTATAGACAATGCTGTTGCTATAATAAATAAACTAGTTGATACTCTTGGAGCTACAAAAAAATCACTCTTTAAAATTGTATTATTTAAAGGTGATGGAATTGAAGATCCAGTTAACTGAATTAATAAATTTGAATGAGCTGCTATTGTCAACAGATGGACTGAATCTAGAAAACTTACAATTGTCTAAGCATATATAAAAAATAATGCAGAAGATTGGCTTAAAGAACTTGGAGATAACTATTTTCAATTATACAGTAGAGGTAATAATTCTTGATTTAAACCTTAATTCTTGAAGCAATTTAAAACAATCAAAAAGAAAGCTATATAGTAATAAGAATTTTTTAACCTAAAACAAGAAACCAATACTGTTGATATATATATTTCTTAGCTTAAAAAGCTTAGAAGAAAGGTAAACCCTAATGAAGGCTTCCTAAATAACTTTATTGTTCAGCTTTTTATTAAAAGATTGTAACCTAAATATGTTATATCTGTACAAACATCAGTTTTTAATAACTTAGCTGCTGCTATTGAAGGAACAAAACATTAGGAACTAGAAAAAGTAATGGCCATTTTAGAAAAAGATGATATTAATGATATTACCAAACAACTAGTTCAACTATATATCAACTCAGTTATAACCCAACCTCAACCAACATCATAGATTCAACAAACTTCACAATCTCATATAGTCTATACTGCAAAAAGAGAAAATAACTCCAAACCTAACTTTGCACAAAACAAAGCTCTTTGCTATTATTATGATAATCTTGGACATTTCATAGCAAATTGTAGAAAGAGATCTAGAGACAGAAGCCAAGAAAGATGAGAACTAAGATTTAATCACTCACTTTCACCCTATTATCGAGATATAAATATAGCTAAATTACAAACTATTCCAAATACTAACAATTAGAAAAGATTGTTAGACAACTATTCTATTAGAACTGCTCTTACTGCTTACATCATAGCAGAGAACTAAGAAATTACCAAATCTCTACTATTACTCCTGTCAAATATTATATTGATATCCAAGACTGAATCTATTCACTATTATTAACAGCAGAGTCACTGTCAGTATGATTTCCCACTAGACAGTAAAAGAATTAGAATTAAAAATAGAAGAACCATCTAAGAGCATTATTGTCACTGCTATTGAAACTACCTTCAAATCACTAGAAATTATTAGAAATTTACTTATTAGAGTTTAAGAATGACTTATTTCCTTAGATATAGAAGTTGTAATTTTTTTTTTTAAATATTAAGGTGAGTACTTGTGACCCAGGATTTTATTGATAGTATATTTGGCTAATGATTGCATTATAATCATAGAGGTCAATTATAAAGAGAATATATAACTAGTTATTTGTACAACTTTAGTTATTATCTAATTTAAGTAGTCTATTCAAAGGTTCTACATTAGCTGCTATACTTGGAACCCACTTGTAGATTTTCTATTTAACTACTCTGTTTCTGTATCTACCTACCTACCTCTGCTTACCAATGACTCTGGCCAATGCTAATGAAAATATGCCATAGCCACTAAGTCTTTAAAGCAGTTTACTTATATAAGGAACTTTTAACCTTGTACTAAACCTTCTAAAATCTTCTGTATCTCATTCTTACAGCTGACCTGGTATCACTATAGCCAAGACCAACATTGGTGGTTAGGGCATATCATTAAACTACTATGCCCTTGTAGAGTTCATTCCAACTCTGGTACTAACTTCACAACATATCTTTACTACTTTGGTATTCAATTCAAGTTTCACCAAGCTGCCATTTCAGATAGCCCGAAAAGGTAAGGTAAGTGACCATACCTCTGGTTTACATATTTGTCAGCATGTACTCTTTTTCTTTGGAATCTGAAAATTCTGATAGCCTGGTTAGTTCATCTAGTTCCTTCTCAAAAACTAGCACATTTGCCTAGTTTCACAAGTTCTAGCTCTGTTTCATAAGTCTAGTCTTTACAGTAGTACTATCGAAGATTCAGGTTACCTTTTTATTCAGGTCTTTCAAGTAGGGTTCTGTCTTCCTATTTGGTTCCTGTAATTTACATGGCCTAAGAACTTATCTTGAGTTCATACCATCTAGTACTGGTTTGTGTTTCCTTATACAATGTTGTATGAGTGTCTAGACCTTCCAGTCATGCTAGTATGACACAGGTTACAGATATCTTATCCTAACCAATCATGGAAGACAGTTAGCTATAACACAGAAAGAATTGCAAATTTTCACTATCACTGAGATTTGAACTTTAGATCTGCCACTTGGAAGTTGACAACCTATCCACTTCACTAGGTTACTATACCCTGATGTGGAAGTTGTATCTGCTACTTCTTATTCATTTTTATTAGAAAATGATTGGTAAATAAAATAGAAGCTAACTATAACTAAAAAACTTCCCAATATACTATTTATTGAAAAGAAAGAAAAATTGTTCTTGATACATCTTATGAACAAGAACAACCTCAAGAAAAACAATCTACTTGTACTACTTCAGAAGATTTTGAAATATATAACCAAGAATATTTAACTTTCTATAAAGCCTATGTCTTTTCTGTAACTTCTGAAAAAAAAGATTATAATAGAGAATAGATTATATACTCTTGAAAAAAGAACTATCTTGCATGTTATATCTGCAACAAAACCACTTATCTATATGAAAACTGGTCTAAAAATAAATGCTAACATTATAATAGATATGGTTACCAATCTACCAACTGTCCCAACAGACCAAAAAAACAATTGGCTTGCAAGAATTGCAAACAAACTACTCACCTGTTCAAAGACTGTCCAGAAAATTAATGCTATAGCTGTAATAAATATGGCTATATAGAAATAAACTGCCTTGTCACTTAACTAAAATTAGATAATCTAACTTATAGATGTGAATGTAATCAAGACTTGGTAAAACAAGAAAAACAATTCTACTATAGCAAAAAAAGAACTCACTATTGTTGTCTTTGCTTTACCCTACAACAACCAGAAAACTATATAAGCTAAAGACTCAACTTGCTTGTATTGCTTGCTACAAGACCTACTATGAAGGCCTTGACCTTAATAAATCAGAAACTTATTAATATTATATAAAAAGATTAGGAAGAGAAATCCTTGTCTAATATAAAGTATATAATATTTAGAAACCTTGATTAAAAATGCATTACTTAAAAAATATATAAGGAGACCTATAGTTCTGTGAATTAGAACATATATATGCTTATAAAGTTAGCTCAGATTTGTAATATAACAAATTATTTGACCAAGATATTTACAGAAAGAGAAATACTTAAAGGACCAAACTATGCAGGTTTGTCTGGCAACTCAACAGAGCAACTAATACATATGCTAAACATGATAATAGAGGAAGCACAAGAAAAGAATAAGAAAATATAGATACTTCTATAAGATATAAAGAAAGCATTTAACTCTGTTCCATTGGAAAGCTTAGAATAAGCTCTTAGAAAGGTTAAGATATCACAAAGAACAACAAAATATATTATTAATCTCTTTTGCAAATATCAACTTAAGGTGATTACAACTTATAGCCTAATAGAAGAGATAACTGCAAAAGATGGTATAGATCAAGAAAAGGTAATTTCTCTACTAATCTGACAGCTTTTTTACAATTTACTATTGGAAAGAATCCAAAAAGATAATTTACTAGGTTATACAGTAGAACAAAAAATACTAAAAAATACAAATATTAATTGTATCACAAAACATAAGCAGGCAGCGATTGCTTATGCAGATGATACTACATGGATTGCAAAAAGCAAAGATCAATTACTAAAAACTTTTGAAATTGCAGAAGAGTTCTTCAAAGCAAACGATATTGAAATAAATAAAGCAAAGTCAAAGCTTATAGTAATAAATTCTAGACTGAGAAAAGAAGATAGAGAAATTATATTTGAACATAGTAGAATAATGAAAAAACCAAAAAACAAAATTGTAAGATCATTAGAAATTTGGCTAAATAGCAAAATGAAAAAGTTACTAGTTTGCAAAAAAGCAAAAGAAATAGTTAGCCAAACAGTTAGAGATTTTAGATACAAAAAAATAACAATGAGCCAGATCATATATATAAACAATACAGTAATAATTTCAAAATTAGAATACCTTCTACTTTAACAAGAATGTCAGAAAAGATGATCGACAAGATTTATCAACCAATAATATGTTTAGCAAAACACAAATGTAATATAATGAAAACAACAAACAAATATATAATTAAGCACAAAGATCTGAAAAACTGTAAAACACTAAGTCAAGAAATAACAACAAAACAAATAAACAGTTTATTTATAAGACTTAATAGGAAAGACACCTTAGATAATCTAACAAAGCTTAGAATAGCTTAAGAATATCAGAAAGCAGGCTTAACAAAAGACATTTGGGACTCCAAAAGAAGACTAGAGAAAATGAAGTATTGAAAACACAACTTAGCTTATTAAACAATAGTAAAAGCAAGAGAGATGAGAATAAGCATCAGAGCAGAAAATAGCCTATAGAGAGTACATAAATATAGAATAGGTATAAGAGAATTAGTTAGGATTGAATTATAGATAGCAAGTAGTAGCACAATAAATGAAAAGGGTCTAGTATATTTGAACCAGCTTGTAAACATAAAAAAGAAGAAACTAATTACATGAAGATAGCTCAAAAGTCTTCTAAAGTTGTCATGCAAAGAAAAAAAAGCCAAATAGTTTAGCAAAATAGAAAGAAAAGACATTAAAAACATGAACAAGTAGAGAAGTACATAACTAATACAAGATTAGTAGCTACAATACACAGGCACTAATGATTAATTTGGCAAAGATATCAGAGGACAGAAGAAAGAGAAAGTGAATCGTACATAGACCAAAGCATAATCAGCAACTCAGTAAGATATCTAAGAAGAAAAAGAAAAAGATTCTTAACAAGCACTGGCTGTTACAAAAAGTAGAAGACAAGACATACACTAAGATAAGTAAATGTAAAGGTTGTGAGAACAGGGCAGAACAAAGCATAGATAATTGTGAAAGGTGAATAAGATGAAATAATAACATAAAGGTAGTTCTAGAAACATTAGTGGAGAAAGTCAATAATAAGATTAATGCAACATTAGAGCAAATACTAGAAAACAGAACAACAAAAGAATAGAAAAAAGAAGAGAGAGGTCTAATCGAACTTAAACAAGTAGAAAAACTAGAAATAGAATTAATCAAGAAACAAAAATTTGATAGTAAAGTTACAAATTACTTAATAGAAGCTCTAACAAAAAACAAGAGAAGAAACAAAAACAAATATACTCTTTATACAGATAGTGTATTATATAAAGAAGAAAAGAAAAATAATATAGAAAAGATGAGCATTGGTTGGATGCAGGTTAGTAACAGAGAAGACTGGCCAGAAGAAAAAATGGCATTAGGACTTAAAGATTGGCTCTCAGCAACAATAGCAGAATTAGTAGCAATATGGTTAACAATCCTAATTATATCAAAAAAAAGTACATAGAAGTGCATACAGATAGCTTTACAGCATTAAGGCATATTAACAGAGCAATTCAAGAGATAGAAGATGACAAAGTTTTGAAAAAGCAATATGTAATGTGAATAATAAATATTGTTGGTTTACTTAAAAGCAAGAACAATAGAATAGAACTAGTTAAGATTAAAAGTCATAGTAATAACAAGTAGAACAACAGAGCAGATTTACTTGCAAAAAAAGAAGCAACATATGGAAGGATAATAGTTATAGAGAAGATCAAGTGTAATACAATAGAGTACTATTTAGAATAGAAAAATAGAAAAGTTGATATACTAGCAAGACTTCTATGTAAAATAGTCATGAATGTTAGAATTGGAGCTAGTTGAAAAGAAACAAATCCAATTCAAGCACTAGAGTCAGAAACTGAAAACACTTAATATAATTGGTCAAGCTTTTAAAAAGAAATGAATAGAACAAGGGGTGTATATTGTACAACAAGAAAACTCAGTACAAGAAGAGCAACAGTGATCAAATGTATAATAGATAGCCTACTAACACTAGAAGAACTAAATAAAAGAAAGCCAGAAATATACATAATGACTAACTACCAAGTATGTCAAAAGGTAAAAAGGAAACCCAAGCATACTTAGCAAGCTGCATTAAACAAAGAAGCTTGTGGAAAAGAATTCAAAAGATAGCAATAGCAGCAGCTTGGAATAGCTTGAAAAAAAATGAAAAGGTTAGAATCCTGCCTCTAGTGCTATATGAGACATTTTTTGGAAAGACAGAAGCAGAAGAAATTACAAACAAAATAGCTTTGATAAAAGGATTAATAACAAATGAAGTTGGAAAAAAGATTAGTCAGATTCTAGATAGACAGGCAATACAGAAATGCATAGATATAGTAACAAGAACAGTATAAAATATATTTTATGACCAAGTATGAAGAGTTTGATGTAGAAAAATACAAGAATAGGAAAAAAAGATCAATATAACAGGCAGAATGGAAAAAGATGCTCAAATCAAAAGAAGATTAGAAAAGAAAACAAAGAAGAATAAGATAACAAAGGAGAAAGAAAAGGAAAAGAAAGTAGAAAAAATAAACTAAATGAAGAAAGAAGCTTGGAAGTCAATCGATATGCTTGTCACAGAAGAGGAAAGACCTTTCTGGTATAGCTTTAAGTAGTTAGACAAGCAGTCTATCTTTAATTAAGATAGTGTAGCAGGTTGCATTTAGGTGCCAATAGAGTAACCGAGTGATACTAGACTTGAGTATTGGAAAATTCTATATAATTATAGATATATATAGTTTCAAGAATCTTAATAAAGTACTAGCATAACTGCTTAAGATGTAAAAAAAAAATATATATATATAACAAATTATGAAATTTAAAATAAAATCAAATACTATACTAAGTCTAACAAGAGTACTAAAAGTTAGTATGACTTGAACCAAGATATAATTTATTGACTTGCTGAAGTCTTATTAGAAGAAAACATCTAGACTATAGAGAAAGTCATAGAAGAACAAAACTATGATAGATATAGTCATGAATAAACCTCTGATGAAATTATCATCTTACTTCAAACAGAACAAGTAAACCTTACTAAAAAAGAAAAAACCATCTTACAACAGATCTTAGATAAATCTTTTAATACTGCTCATCTGGACTTTGATATTTGAAAAGCAGTAGAAAACTTAAGAAAAAATTTTGAAAAAAAGTAGCTCTTTGTCATAAATACCTTTTTGCTAAACAATATGCAGAATTAGAAGAATACCAAGAGTATTGTAATGAATGCTACTAAGAGTTAAATGAGTTAATTCTTGCTGAAGAAACTATTTCAGAAAAAGAAAACATTATAAAAGTAATAAAGTTACTAGAAAAAACTGTTATAGAACCTATAGAAATAAGTAAAAACACTATTTCTAAAAAAAGGAAGGATGGAAAAGAAAATAAAAAAGACCAAATTATTGCTAGATTGGAAGCTAGAATTCAACATCTAGAGAACAAATTTGAAAAGATGTTAGAATTTTTCCAAAAGCAAATAACTCATTACTAAAAATAAGTAAATTATTACTTCTGTTTAGTCTTTGCATCTTAAAATTTTTAAATTATTTTAGACAAGATTAAAAACTATTTAACTTAGAAGATTTAAAAGATTCAGAAGATCCAAAAGATCCAAAAGACCTAAAAGACTTAGAAGAAATAGAAGACAAAGAAATTAAAGAATTATCACTTGAGAAAGAATTATCAACAGAAAAAAAAGCTTTGCAACAGGCTTTGCAAAGAAATGCATTAAAAGAAAATCATATATATATAATAGATACTCTAATACTATATGAGGAATATGTCTTAGAGAAAACAAATACTGTAAATGTAGAACCACTTACTAAAGAATAAGAACAATTGTTCAAAAATTTATTAGAAGAATTTGCTAATTTATTTGTCAAAGATATTACAGAACAGATAAAGTTAAACATTATATCTATACAAAAGATGTATCACCTATTAAACTATGCACTTACAATATGTTATTTAATAAACAAAACTTTATCAAAAAAGAAATTGAATGAATACTTGAAAGCATTATAATTTAACTATTAAAAAGCCCTTGGGCAACATCTGTTGTCCTAGTATAAAAGAAGAATAGAAAGTTAAGATTTTGTGTAGATTACAGAAGACTTAACAATGTTATTAAAAAGGATGTCTATCCCTTATTAAAAATATAAAAAATATTAAATGCATTATTAGAATTACAATGGTTTTCAACTTTAGACTTAGCTAATAGTTACTGACAAGTTATAATGAATTCTAAAGACAAAAAAAAGACTGCATTTATCACAAAATATAGCACTTATGAATTTAATATAATGCCATTTAGATTATGCAATGCATTAGCAACATTTCAATGACTCATAAACAGAATATATAAAGGAATTGTATAGAAATTTGTTGTTGTCTATCTTAATAACACTAATGTATACTTAAAAACATTTGATAATCATTTGAAACATTTAAGAATAATGTTTCAAAGGATTAGAGAAGCTAAATTAAAACTCAACTTTGACAAGTGTAACTTTTGGATGAAATCTTTATCCTTCTTAGAACATACTATTAGTTCAAAAAGAATAGCTCCAAACTCTGCAAAAAGTAATGCTATACAAAAGATTTAACCTTCTAAAAACACTACTAAATTAAGATCTTTTTTTGAATTAGCTAAATACTATAGACAATTTATTTAAAACTTTTTAGTAATAGCCCAACCTCTTAACAAACTCTTACATAAAGATGAACCTTATCATTAGGAAAATAAACAACAACAAGCCTTTAAATTACTTAAAGAAAAGCTTGTTACTGCATCTATACTAGCTTATTCTAATTTTAGCAAGAGATTTATACTTGTTACAAATGCTTTATACTATGGCTTTGGAGCCACATTAAGCCAAAAAGATAGAGATGATAGAAAACATCCTATTGCTTATGCTAATAAAAGTTTGTTATCCTAAAAGCAAAATTATTTTGTTACAGAATTAGAATGTGCTGCAATAGTATGGATTATTAAACATTTTTATAGTTATTTAGAAGCTACAGAATTTACTTTAATAACTGATTACTTAGCATTAAAATAGCTTAAAACTGTAAAACCCAAAGGATGTATCAGATGCTAGATTTTAAAACTTCAACCTTACTACTTTATTATTATTCATAAACTGAGTAGAATTCACTCTAATATGGATGCTCTCTTAAAACTTTAACATAAAATTTTTTTTTTAAATAATGAACTTAGATTAATATTACAATTTATTTAATTATTTAAATTCTAATACTATATCTTCAGACTTTACTACTTATTAATGAAATAACTTACTAATCAGACTAAATATTTTATAATTCAAAATAGACTTTTGTATAAAAAGAACAAGAAATCCATAGAATTGATATACATTCTAAATACAGTAAAGTTGATGTATTACAAATCACCTAATTGTCTTGTAATTAATCTTTGAATATTAAACTTATCTTATATTAATGTTAATATTTCTATATTATAATAATTTATAGGGGTTTTGCATGAAAGGTGTCTTGCTTCTATAATAGGAATAAATTTACTGCTGTATTACTAGAAAAAAAAAATAGTAAATCTAAAATTTTTTTCCAGTTTTTTATTTAAATAAAATCTAGTAAGTTTCATTATATTAGCAGCAATTTCAATTTTTTGATTTTAAACTTTTATTTATCTAAATCTTAAACTTTAATATTAAATAATGTTGTTCTTAATTTATATCTATCAATTAGTTATAACTAAATAGATTTATTTGTAAAACTTAAATTATAGTAAAAAAAAAAAAAAATAAAGAATTGTATTTTATAAGAAATATCATTATATAGTAACTAGTATTACTTTATAAAACAATGATATTCAATGATAAGATGACAATTATTTAATGTAAAACATTCATAAAGATTTATTTTGCCAACCTTTTTTTTTTAAAAAAAAAAAAAAAAGATACAATCTTGAATTAGTCTTCTATTTATGATGAAAGTTATAATAATAATAAAAAATCTAAAAATCCTTTGGAATCAAAAATCTTTTTAGAACCAAAAACCTCATTAGAGCCAGAGATTTTTCTAAAACTAGAAAATCTTCTTGAACAAGAAACTTTATTAGAACAAGAAACTCCATTAGAACAAGAAACTTCATTAGAACAAAAAAGCTTGTTAGACTCTGAAACTTATTACAACTTGAAAATTTGCTTTTTCAACAAGATTAGATCTACATATCTCTTAAATTTTTTAAATATATTGCTAAACAATATGCCAAGACAAAGGAGTTTAAAATCATACTTTGCAAAGACAATAATCACAGTGATGGTATACATTATATGCAACTTTTTACCTGTGATCAATATGGTAAATTTAAGTCTAAGCCCAAAGACCCTAATAAAAAAAGAAGAAATACAGAGTCAAAAAAATGTAACTGTCTCTGGTCAATTCATTTTAACCTTAACAGAGAAGATGATAAATATTACATTTCACAGGTTGATCTTAATTATAACTATTCATTGATTCTGATCCAGTTTATATATATGTCACCTGCTAGTCATAAATACTAATAGATATTAAAGAAGAAATTCTGCTTTCAAAGAGAGCAGGTATTTTAACTTCACAAATTCAGTTATTGCTTATTATAAAATATAGATTAGTTGCAAAAAAGTAGTTGATCTGAGATATATACAATTTGATTAGTAGTGACTATATGTTATACAGTAAATTTAAAACTCATGATTTTCTTCATCTCTTCTAGCAAAAATGCAGGATTGATTCTGAGTTTTCTTTTGAATTTGAGTTAAACCATAATAACTGCCTGAAGCATATTATTTAAGCATATTTATTGCAAAAACAGCAATATATACACTTTTATGACAAAATTATATATGATAATACATATAAGTATAATTATTTTTCAATGTTTTTTGAAGTATTTATAGGTGTTACAAACAATGATCTCTCTTACTGTGCTGCTGGTGCATTACTCTGAAATGAAAACTTGTTAAAGTTTTAAATAGCTTTTTGAGTCTTTTCTTTGTATTTTTGGAACTGCACCAAGTATGATCCTTACAAACAATGATCTTCTAGTAGCTAATGCTATCTGTTTTGTTCTATTTAATAAGCATAGCACTAAACATAATCTTTGCATATAGCATATGCTTAAAAACATTAGATCTAATATAACAACTAAACTTGGAACAAAATATAGTGAGTTTTATGCAGACCTTATTAAATGCCTTAATCATTACTTTGATCAAAATAAATTTAAAGAATTATAGAATAATATTATGATAAATAATAATGATTCTAAAGCAAAATCATGTTTAGAAATTCTTAATCATTAGCATGAGCGATGGGCACCAGTATATTTTAAAGACTATTTCTTTGTTAATTTATTATTAGCACAAAGAGAAAAATCTATGAATAAATTGTTAAAAGGTTTTTTTAACAGTAAAACTACACTTACAGACTTTCTAATAGCTTTTGAATAAGCACTTGATATTTGTAAAGAGGCTGAGCACTTTTCTTTATACAAAGAGCTTGTTTATTTTTTTCATTCAATTTTCTAAAATCTGATTTAAAATCAAGCTTTCAGTTGTTTAACAAAATATGTATAAAAGAAATTTTTAGCAGAATGAAATACAAAGAATGCATATATATATAAGGAATTAACTAGTAGTAATAAGTTATGCTGTTTTAAATTGTTTTATTATAAAAGACCTAATGCTATATGTTGGGTATGTTATGATAGCTATAAATTTGCATGCAGCTGTCATAACCTTGAGTTTGCTGAAATAGTTTGTTGCTATTTTCTTGCAGTTGCAGTTCATCTTTCTCTTTTTTAACTCAATCCAATTTACTTTTCAAAGCATTGGCAAAAGGACCCATCTGAGCTTGAATTTGCTAAAGATTATATTAACTTTTATAGTCACTCACAATTTTAAGAATTGGAAACTTAAACATTATATGAACCATCTAATAAAGGCACTGCCTATCTTTAATATATGTGTATTCATTGATTATTAAAAGAAATTACAAGCAGAATTGCAACAGACTTCACTAAATATATAGATTTTATGTTATATCTCAAGAAGTACTTAGAGACATTATATGATATTACTAATAATATTTTTAATTTGATCCATATATTATAATCTTATAAGAATATATTAGAGTTTTCGGAATGTTTAATAATTAACAATCCTATTAAGACTAAGGCTGTTGAATAGCCAAAAAAAGAAAGAATTAAGAGTAAACAAGAATATACATCTGTAGTTACTAAGAAAAGTAAAAGAGGCTGACTACAGACAAATCTTAAAAAATATACAACTTAAAATCAAAATGAGAATATTGTACTAAGACAGTAAAAACATATTCATAATAACAATATATAAGGTAAGCTTGATATTAGTTTGTAGTATTTTTATTTTATTAAAAGTTATATCTAACTTATATAATTGATTTTTAATTACTTTTTTATAAGTACCTTATATATGTTTATTTTTTAAAATATGCATTCTTTATAATTTGTACATTATATATACATAACTTCTAAATAAAAACACTTATAACAAATATGATTAAGTTTTTGAAAAGTATTAAGTTGGTAGTATCACATCTAGCATTTATTTAGTTAAAATAAATATTTAAATAAGATTAAACATATAGTAAGTTTTATTTAAGTAGCTTATTAACTTTATATATATGTCAATTTAGTATATATAAAAAGCATTTACTATTAAGTTAAACAATATTATTTATAATTTTTTAGAAGAAAAATTCAATATTGCATTGAAGATAACACAAAGAAAGTGAAGTGCCTAACATCATAGCATAATTATTAGAGAATTTCAAAAATAGGTATATAAAAGTATGAATATTAATTATTTCATAAAAAAATTATAATTAAGTATGTCTTAGTATTTTATTCTGCATAATTAGATAGCAGATAAAAAATTATATTACAGTGTATTAGCAAAATTAAGCAAACAATTAGTCATCAGATCCAATTATTTGGTTCTCAAATTTAGATTTTGGTTATCAAATTATATATTAATCAATCAATATTAAACTTTGAAAAAGTTTTTTTGGTCTTCTAATCTGTACTAATAATGAGTTTAACCTATTTTCTCTATAGGCTAACCTATTTTCTTATCTTAATGCATCTTATTAGATATAGAAATTTATTAAAATGACATATCATAACTTGGTGAATGTTGATTATTTCAGTAAAATATATTTTTACATACATATTAGTAGTTAAAATTTTTAAATTTTGGGACATTTTGCAAATGCATCATAATTAATTATATAAGGATATATGAACTATTTAATATTGTTTTATTTAAAAGATTATTAGTTTCTAAGAAAAACATTTTTTATTTTTTGAATATATTCTCTAACTTATTTATATAATTTTGTAATAGGCTCGATATTTAAATTATCTCAAAACAGAGATAAATAAGTATTTGATAGTACTTTAAATATGCTAATAATAGAACTTTTCACAAGTTAGAAAATGAATTTAAAGTAAAATATATTGACTTGATAGTAATAATGTTTTACAAGATCAATTCTTTAGTAAGTTTACAATCTTATATCTTAGATTTGATAATATCTAATAATGAAAATGTTTTAAAAACACTATAGATTTATGACTTATATTGTACCAAAATATTAACTGAAATTCTTATTTTTTATAATTTTACTAGCTATTTTTTTCTGTAAAAATATCATTTATAAATCCATTTAGCTCTGCAATTTAAGTTTATCTTTATACAGATTAAACTTTTAAGGATTAATTATGATGTTATGATGAATTAAATTAATAAAATATGTCTGTTTTTATATCAAGACTCAATATAGCATATATAAATCCACTTAATTAGTTAATAATCCTTATAGTAACACCTATATCAATACAATTAATCCTATAACAAACCTCTAACAAAGATGATTAAATTTGCTAAAAACATTTAAAAACAAACTTAAAAATTTATTACTTGCTATTTGTAAAAGTAAAATTGTAAATAAACAGCTAATATAACTTTAAAAAAACTTTAGTATTATGATTTATCATATTTGAAACAAGTTCATTTTTCTTACAACTTTAATTAAGTTTAGTTTCAAACTTTAATATAAACTATTTAATTGGTTTTATATATAATATTGATCATATAAGGTGTGAGTCTTATAGCTTAGCGGTTAAGCTCCCATGCCCCTACAGTTAAGATCAACAGTTCAAGTCTAGCTGGAAGCAAAAACTAAAAAGATTTTAGCCTCTGTAACCCAATAAGGAGCCAGTAATTGAATGCAAAGCCCTGTGGTTAAGTCCAAGTACAGTATATGACTGAAGTAGGAATTTCCGAAAAGAGACCAATTATAAAGTATAGGCACTATATATAACAAATGGCTATTACAGAAGGTTACAGTTATGAAAAAGATTGCACATGTAAGTCCTTTAGGCTAGGGCAGCACCAACATCCTTACATCTTCTAATTAGGCAGTATCAACATCTTCACATTCAACTTGTAGGATACTTGCTTGGAAGGATAATTAACAAATTGTGCAAATAAGTTCTAATTAGGACCCAAGAAAAAGGATTTGATTGGGAGAATAGTCTGGAAGTAACCAAGACTGAAATGATGAAAGAAGCAGTAAACATAAGGATGGGCTATGGAAAAAGATTAGCCTTATCAAGATTGAAAGCATCTCTGATACTATAGAATGTTCTGATATTAAAGATAGCAAAATGTATAGAGGAAGTAACCTGTTCTGTACATCTAAAGATACCAAGCCAAAGCTCTGATCACACTTATATGGAAGTTTATGATGATATAAGGATAAACATATCAACATGAATGCTATACCAATCAAGGTTGAGATACTCCAAATTGGAAATAATAGTAATATTACAATGGCAACAGCTAAAAGAGGTAACTCACAAAACAGGTTTGGACTATTATTATAAAAGAAAGTACTAAAGAGGCAGGTTAGTTGTACAATTTATTGAAAATAATGCTAAGATCAGAAGGGTGCAAACCAGTAGTGACAGCAGGGACCTGGCTTGAGATACATACTACTAATACCTGAATTGGAAAGTTAGCAGTAGCAGCAGGACTCTGGCTTAAGATATGAACTGTAAGGCATTGTTCTGGTAGACCAAAGATGGTAGCTCATAAGAAATGAACAACCCAGTAGACCAATTTGAAAGTTATTTAAATAAGTTGTAAGACATAAGAGGAATATGCAGGTTATATAATATAGATGAATGTGAAACAAAAACCCAGATTATGTGTAAGTAGAATACAAGATTAGCTCTGGTAGGTTTAGATCACAGATAAATTAGTCTGAGTCTCATTTCTTAATTAGATATATAGTAATAGATGATGTATAATGTAAAAAGTTGGACAAACTGTAACAATATGTTCGAATAAACAGACCTGAGACATGATCTCACCTTAACTCCAAAAAAAAAAAAAATAAATAAAATATCGATCATATAACTTCAAATAGATTATGCAATTTTATTGGTTTTATATTTAACATTAGTTACATATCAACCATTTTTCTAAATCTCAAATCCAAGTTGCTCTGTATTTAATAAAATATATCAGGTATATGTTATATGACTTTGCTACATTTTGATTGGCCAATAGACCAGAAATGCATAAAATTACTCTTTATTTAATTACAAATTAATATATAACATTTTGTATAATTATATTTTAATTTAAATATATTAAGTTGATATATTATGCTTAATAAAATGATCAATAACAATTAATCAATATATCAATATATATCAATAATTTTCAATCAATATATAGTAAATAATCAATATATATTGATTATTATTATTTTTTTTTTTTTAACCTTAGGCAGTTACGCTAGTACTTTATTAAGATTCTAGAAACTATAAAATTACATAGAAATT
>CAJVQA010004395.1:0-17637 GCA_910591915.1 Cetraspora pellucida | reverse complement strand
AACAGTTATTAGATTTAATATTATTAATAAGCTTTTTAATTTATTTTATAAAATATAATATATCAGAAATAATAATATAATCTATAATATCATATAAGACTTTAGTACAAATCTATAATAAGACTATTAGATATATAAAGTAAAAGAATTAAAAAGTTAGTAACCTATTTGGAAATTTCTAATTAAAAAGATAATATAAATTTTTAATAATACTATTAGATTAATAAAAATTTATAAAACATCTTTAAAAAAACAGATAAATAAATTAGATAACAAGATATATAAAAAAGCATATGACCAATTAGACTATTAAATTTATTAAAAAAAAAAATACTAAAATATACTATACTGGATTATTTAGATTAGAAATTTGAAAAATTCCATTAGTCCTAAGTAAATGTTAATAGAAAACAATAAAAAAATATTAGAAAGATAAGTACTAAGGTTTTAATAAACTTTATATAAGTAAAAATAGTATAATATAATAGTTTAATAGAAATATCTGTAATTACAAGCATTAGTCTAACTATAACATGTTGTATAAAACTAGATTAGCTGTATATAAAATATAGAAGATTTAGTAAGTTTTTTGTTAAAGATAAAGTAATTCTAAGAGTTTTGAATATATTAAATACTTTAAATAGATATAATCTTAAAAATATTACTATAATACAAGTTATAATTACATATACAAAGAGTTTAAATAAACAAAACTTATAGTTGACTTGCAAATATGATATCTAATATAGAATCTGTATAGTAATATATAAACAGACTATTTAAAATAAATATTAAAAATGTAAATGTGTCTAGTTTTAATCTCTTATATATAAATGCTTCTAAAAGCATTTGTGTCTAAAAGAACTTAAATAAAAATATTATTTTTCAAAAGCAAAAATTTTGACTAAAAAAAAAATGAATTATTGAAAATATATATATATTTTTTTAATATTAAAGTCTCTATCTTTAAGATGTGACATTTTTATTCAAGTATATAAGACATGATATGCCACTAGAGATTGCCTTACATTGGAGGTTACAATTAGTCACATATGCATTTTTGATGTTTAATTTTTTTTTTTTTTTTAAATATTAAGATGAGTACTTGTGACCCAGGATTTTATTGATAGTATATTTGGCTAATAGATGCTTTACAACTACAGAGAGCAATTATGAAGAGGATGTACAACTAGCCACTTATATAACTTTAATTATTGTCTAATTTAAGTAGTCTGCTCAAAGGTTCTATACTAGCTGCCATACTTGAAACCTATTTGTAGGTTTCTTATTTAACTACTCTGTTTCTGTATCCACCCATCTATCTCTGCCTACTAATCACCCCAGCCAATGCTGATAAAAATATGCCATGACCACTAAGTCTTTAAAACAGTTCACTCATATAAGGAACCTTTAGCCTTGTATTAAACCTTTCAGAATCTTCTGTATCCTATTCTTACAACTGACTTGATATTGCTATGATCAAGACCAATACTGACAGTTAGAGCATATTATTAAACTGCTATGTCTTTGTAGAGTTCACCTTAATCCTGGTACTAACTTCACAACATATCCTTACTACTTTGGTATTCAATTCAAGTTCTACCAAGCTGCTATTTCAGATAGCTCGAAAAGGTAGGACAAGACTATACCTTTAGTTTACATGTTTGCCAACATGTATCCTTTTTCTCTGAAACTTAAAAATTCCAGTGGCCTGGTTGGTTCATTCAGTTTCTCCTCAAAGACCAACACATTTGTTCAGTTTTACAAGTTCTAGTTCTGTTTTATAAGTCTAGTCTTTACAGTAGCACTGTCGAAGGTTCAGGTTACCTTTCTACTCAGATCTTCCAAGTAAGATTCTGTCTTTTTACCTAGTTTTTGTGATTTACATGGCCTAAGAACTTATCTTAAGTTTACACTACACGGTACTGGTTTGTGTTCCCTTGTACAATATTGTATAAGTACCTAGACCTTCCAGTCATGTTGGTATAATATAGGTTACAGATATCTTATTTTAACTAATCATAAAAGACAATTAGCTAAAACACAGAAAGATTGCAAATTTTTACTATTATTGGGATTTGAACTCTAGACCTGCCACTTGAGAGTTGACAATCTATCTACTTTACTAGGTTGCCACACCTCTGGGTGTCTAATTTAAGTAGTTCACTTATACATTACTATATATAAGTTCTATACTAGATGCTATACTTGCAAGCTAATTAGAGGTTTTGTTTATTTAAACCTCCTGTATATGCAATCTTTCTTGTATCACAAGAATATTTTTAAGGTTATACCTATTTAAATTTCTAATGCTAGTCGATATTTTTAGAACTATTTTATCCTTAATAGAAAACTTACTAGAGTCTTTATGTCTCATATATACTAATCTAGTTTTATGCAATATACTATAGTTATCTAATACTTGCAATTATAGGAATTATCTATTTAACTATTATATTACACTATTTTTATTTTTGTAAAGTTCACTAGAATCCTAGTACCTATCTTTTCAGCATTTTTATTATTATTTTCTACTAGCTGCAACTTGAAACTAACAGTCTTATGTTAGACTATCAATTTAAATAGCCTAGTATAATATATTTCTGTATCTTTTTTCTCTAACAAGTCTAACAACTTGGTTAGTTATGTGCTCCTTTATATATATTTGTTATCTGGTTTTAATCTTCAGTTTCTATAAAAGTGTTTTATAAGCTTCAACTTGTCTAATGGTACTATTAAAAATTCATACTATTTCTTTATTAAAAAGTTTCTAAATAAGTTTCTATTATCTTAGTTCTTTAGTCTTTTATATCTAGTAATCTTATTGTAGATTTATACTAAAATTTTATATAATACCAGTTATACATTTTTCTATGTATATATAATGTTACACTTCATATAGATGTTCCAAGTTCCTAATGTTAATAGGACCCAACTTGGTGTACCTGGATTACAGCTACATAAGGCCAACCAATCAACAAGAAACAGTTATCATAATGCAAATATATAATTTTCAAATTTCATCATAGGTGGGATTTGAACCTTAGACCTGTCACTTGGAGAATGACAACCTAACCACTGTACTAGGATCACCATCCTTATTATTGAAAATATTTACAATTATTTAAATTTATTATATTTAACAAATATAATTAATTGCCAAAATATTACATTAATATAATTAAATTAAAGTTAACATAGATTGATCAATAGTTAAACTTAGTATTGATCAAATTGATCAAATAATATATATATAAAGTATATATATTTATTTATTTATTTAATATGTTAGACTATTTGACTGATTTAATCAGACCAGTTTGACCAACAAATTTTTGATTGATAAGTAATTTGACCAGCTCTGAATTAAATATTATATCAATATAATTTTTAATATATTTTTTTACTTCTGTCTAAAAGTAGTTAGAAAACAATTAGCTAGCATTTAAAGAAATTTCTATTGATCAATTGGCGTTACACGGAACCTTGTCAGAAAGTCGGCCTACATTATACTCTAACGCTGGCCAATTTCGGGCCAAACTAGATGTACTTTCAAAAATCAACAGCTCCGAATTTAGAGTTATTAACTATACCGTTCTAACTTTTTATAGCATTGATGATTATATGCCAACTACATTCATGCTTATAATAAACCATTTCTAATAAAACTTCGAACCTTTAGGTTAAGGGCAGGATCTATCAAAGAAGATCTTGTATATGACATAGTATTCAAAGATTTAATAAATTTTTATTCTGACCCGGGTTTGACGGGTAATCTTTGTACCCGGGTAGACCTGCCTGTCTACCCGTCGGGTAACCCGGGTTGTACTTTTTAAGACGAGTTCAATCACTGATTCATAACGATAATATTCTCTGAACGATACAACAATGTAACACATTCAAAGTTAGTTTTCGCTTAAATGTATGCCAGTATGTTTAGTGTGTTTAGCCCATACGAGAATTTATGGCGAAGATTGTTCTTGTCAACTAGTAGATCTTAATAAAAACATAAAAGTTTCTGAATACATATAAGATTAGCTTTCATAATAAATCATTACACAAGTAAAAAAAAGTTTGATATGATCGAGAATTTATTGATTGGATTAAAAAAATATAACTCGAGTTGTAATTTCATTTTATTAACATCATGAAATAATAATTTGACGCATAATATCCTATTATTACGTAATCGTTCATTACCGAAATAATCATTCTGTCAATTTTTCACCTGATCCAAAATTTGCTGTAATTCATTTTACATGGTTACCCAAGTAATTATTTGCATCAAGGTAGATCAAAACGTAAATTTCATTCAATTCTAACAATGGATTACCTGTTAATATGTACAACATAGTCCTATAATCATGTGAAAATTTAATCTAGCTGATTAATCTAATAATTCAGATTCATAAACGATAAAAGGATTTTCTATAAAACAAACAATAAATTACGTACGTATATGTAAGCACATAAATTTGATTATGTCGACATATAATAAATTTATTAATAAATTATTAAAGATTACATTTTAGAATGGATCCAATTATGCGATGATCTTTCTATTCATGAAGTATATATATATATTTTAACCATATATAATGATGATGCATCCCAACTCTCCAACTCAAGTACAAAATGACTTCCTACATTAAAATCCCATCGCATCTAACTCCTTCAGATCCTCAAGGATCTGAATCATTAGCGATAGAAAGATCTAAAGCAACGTTCGATGTTAAAGAATTAACATTGGCATTGTATGGAGCCGATGAGTTATCTAGAAGAAATAAGGTATTAAAGGTTTTGGAGAGCGATCCTACTTTTGATAAAAGTAATATTTATTATATGGGAAGAACCGAATTGTATGAATATGCTTTAAAGAGAGATAAAAAAATAGTTAAATTATTTGTGTAAGTTTTCGTTTCTTTATTTTTGTGAGAACGAATTGGTATTAACTAATTTGTTTTAAACTTATAGGACCAATAAATGGAGTCCAGAGGAATATCAAATAGCTCTCCGGTTTCTTGATTTGCCTGGACCTGTAAATATTCATAATCCTCGCAATTTGTCATAATAATAATCTTTTTTTTGAACTTTTTATTCACACATCTTTTCAATTAAATAACCAAGTATCAAGTTCATCGAAGTATGTTCATCCCGACCATAATGGGTCAGGGGACCGAAGAACAAAAAAGAAAATTTCTTAAACCAGCAATAAGACACGAAATAATTGGATGTTATGCGCAAACTGAGTTAGGTCATGGATCAAATGTTCAAGGGCTAGAAACTACGGCTACTTATATTCCTGAAACGGATGAATTTGTGTTACATTCTCCTCATTTGACTTCTGCAAAATGGTGGGCTGGTGGGCTGGGAAGAGCTGCGTACGTGTTAAAACGAATATATTAATTTTATTTTTAACATTATTTTTAAAATTTTTTGAGCCTTTTCGAAAAATTTATTTTCTAGTAATCATGCGATTGTGATGGCAAGATTGATAACTAACGGAAAAGACAAAGGTCCACATCCATTCATTGTACAGATTCGAGATCTAACAACTCATGAACCGTTACCAGGAATTATTATTGGAGATATTGGACCAAAGTTCGGGTAAACTATTATTAAAATTATCATATCTTTTAAATGTTTCTACATATTTACATTATAAAATTTTTAGATATAATTCGATAGACAACGGGTTTATGCTATTCGATCATGTGCGAATTCCGAGATCAAACATGTTTTCCAAATTTTCACAAGTCACTAAGGGTACCGGAGAATATATAAAACCTCCAAACGAAAAATTATCATATGGTACCATGGTTTATGTACGTACAATTATCGTATTAGGTGCAGGGTTTGCGCTTGCACGTGCTGCTACTATTGCTGTCCGATATTCGGCTGTGAGAAGACAGTTTGTTGATAAGGAAAATCCAAAAACATTGTCAAATGGGTTAGCATTTAGTTATTGTTATTTTTTATTCTTTAAATGTTTGTTCGCTAATTCACCCCATGTTTGATTGGATGTCGACAGTCGAATAGTAGAAACTCCCGTTCTAGATTATACAATGCAACAATACAGGTTATTCTCTGTGATCGCGCAAGCCTACGCTGTTTATTTTACTGGTGAAATTACCTTTAATTTGTACAAGAAATACGTGGAGCAAAGTTCTAGCGGTGATTTTTCATTGCTCGCTCATTTACACGCATCCACCAGTGGTCTAAAATCATTAACTACTGCAATGGCCGTGGATTCAATCGAAGATTGCCGAAGATCATGCGGTGGTCATGGATACTCAGATTTCAGTGGATTTACTATGTTTTATCAGAATTATTTACCAAATACTACTTGGGAAGGTGATAATTATCTCTTAACTCAACAAACCGCTCGTTATGTGAGTTTCAAACAGGTTTAATTGTTTATATTAATACACTTTCAAGTACATAAAAATATTCATTTTATTATTATGTTAGCTTTTTAAAACATATCGCGAAGTCATTCACAGTAAACAACAAAATAAAATTTTCACTTTACAATCAAACACAAATCCAACGATCTACTATATGTCCCAATATCTAAGTAACCCAAATCAGAAATGTACTATCACTTCTCCATCAGATTTTATGAATCCTGAAGTTCAACTCGCAATCTATGGCTACCGAGCAGCCCATCTAATCGCTCAAGCAGTTGACCAGATTGACAACCACCAAAGAAGTTGGAATTCAATGCTCGTGGAAATCAGTCGAATTTCACGTGCTCATTGTCAATATATATTGGTCCAAAACTTTATACTCACCCTACATCCTCAATCATCAGATTCAATTAACGAAAAAAGACGCATTTTGCATAATAGTCCAAGCTTAAAAAAAGTCTTAACATCAGTTTGTAATTTGTTTGCATTACATACTATAGAAAAGGATCTTTCTGAATTCTTGGAATCAGAATATTTGTCACCAAAACAAGCGGGAATGCTAAGAGTCCAAGTTTCTGAATTGATAAATGAAATTAGACCAAATGCTGTTGCATTAGTTGATGCTTTTGACTTACCTGATTATTTACTGCATTCAGCATTAGGAAGGTATGATGGAAAAGTTTACGAAACTATGATTGACTGGGCATCGAAAGAGCCATTGAATGGTATCACATTTGATAGTAGTCCTTATAGCGAGGATTTGTTTAAGAAAAAGGTTAAATCTAAAATTTGATTTATCATTTTAAATTTAATCATCATCACGAACGTTAATATCAATTGTTAGTGTTATAATAGTAAATATGACAATATTTATGATTATTTATGATTATGATTATTTTTTTTACTTTAACTTTAGCTACTACAAATATAAAGGTATTTATGTGCTTTATATGAATAAAAGAATACGAGCTGGTTATTACAAATCACACTTAAAGGTGTTATCAAGAAAAAAAATCTTTAGAAAGTCATGTTTCATAAGTTCCGTCTCTATCAAATTTATAAATTGTGCGATACGAAAGTACCTGAAACATTTGTCTCAAATTTGAATATAAGCTTTACATGTATATTCGTGTATTTCTAAATATGAAGTGAGCATTAAAGTGAATTTACTATAGTGTACTGACTCATTCAGTATTTTCGATTGATAGTATTTAAAGCGAACGGGGTTTTTCTCAAACATAATAATTTCTGTTTTGCTAGCCTTTGTTTTTTCGTTTCATACCTACTAGATCTATTAGAAATATCCATTAAGAAGAAGGTTATGAACTCAGATGGAGGGATGGCTTTTTAGATTATTAAGCGCTAGTTAGATTAGTTTAGCAACTAGAAAAAGAAATTTCTTGATGTAACAATTACCCGATGCTCACAAAAAATAGCATCATTAGTTCAATTGCATATTTGCACGAAAAATGGAAGAGACAAAAAAACGCGTTTTATCGATTTAACATTAAAATAAAATCTTTAAAATTGCACATAATGATGCTGCAAAACGTGAACCACTGACAGATATTTTTTTTAAAAAAAAATGTTGATTGTACAAAAAATAGGTATGTTTATTTATCTATTTGATTTGTATATATGCATATATGATACTCCTAGATTAAAAAAAAAGAGTAAAAAAAAAAACATTGCGATTCAAAAATGCCATAGCTTCTAATTTACATAATCCTTTCTCTTCTCAAAAATAATACTAGTTTTTATCGGTCTAGGAATAGGTCCAAGATATTTCTTAATAGGTATATCCTCTCCCGTTTCAGTTCTGACATCATATTTCAATAAAACCTTATGTAAAAATATTTTAATCTCATTAACAGCTAAAGCTCTACCCGGGCACGCATGTTTTCCACCTCCAAACACCAAAAAATTACGTTCGAGTCTTGTCGCGGGAGAATTACGTTCCAAATGACGGTTTGCATGGAATTCTTCAGGATTTTGACCTTGAAGTTCCACATCTCTATTTGTGTCAATAATGTTTAAAATGGCTATGCGACCTATGATTAAAAAAAGGTATTAGAATTATTATTATTTGAATATTAAAAGGATAATAATGAAAAAATTACCTCTTGGGATTTGATATCCATTCTCAAATGTATAATAAGATTCAGAAATACATTTATGCGGCAAAGCGACTATGCCATTAGATAATCTTAAAGATTCTTTAACAAAGCTATCCAATTTCACCATTTTAGCAATGTCATCAGATGTAAGCTCGTTTCCATTACATTGTTTATTAATTTCTTGAGCTTCCTGCCGTAATACTTGCCAGTATTCTTTTTTCTTATCAATCAAATCTAATTTTCAAATGAAACATATTTAAAATAGAGCTAAAGTACTTTATAATGAAAAACAAAAATATAGCTAACCATATAAAGCACGGGTAGCACCACCAGATGTAGTTCCCATAGAAACAAAAACAAGTCTTCCGATCGCTTCGGCAATATAATTATAATTTACATTATTTGGGTCGAGATCTGGGGCTAGTTCGGGATCATCTAAATAGTATTGCAATGCATCTGACTGTTTTTATTTTATTATAATTATTATTTTTTTTTTTAAAAAAAAAAAAGCAATTATTTAAATATTCATGAAATAATAATTTTTTGGTATTTTTTTACAACTTACAGGAGCAACCCAAGCATCACCTAATTTCTTTTTATCATAAAGACGTTTTTCGACGACTGGCCTAATACGATTAATGATTATATTTCTATGTTTTGACATAGGATTCCAACCAAACTTAAAAGGAATTCTATTGGACAATAAAGAAATAAGTAAAATATTATTTCTATGTGAAGTAACAAATTCTAAATTTTTTAAAGATTTATCTTTTTTTTCATAAAAAAGAAAAGATAAAATTAAATAGAATGAACCTACGTGATAAATTGTTGATGAAGTAGGGGATGTATAAAAGATAATATTGGTGGTATCAAAAAAAGCTTTACAATTGCATTTGTTAATGTTCTAAAAGTTTCTAACAGATCCTCATGTTCGTAACATTCCTAATTTTATTGAGAGTTAATATTGTCGCAAGAAAAAATTCTTCCATAAAAAAAATAATACATATACATACATCACCAACGATAATGTTAGCAACTGGAATTGAGACAATCTGTGACAAAGTTTTATGTGGATCACGAATAACTTTCGGCTCTAATAATAAATAAAATGCCTTTTTAAATATCATAAAAATTCATATTTTAAAAAACTTTAAAACTTACCATCACATTCACCAATGTAAAGATCCATAGCCTTATCAATATTTTTTTGTAACCGACTCGTAAGATATTTTAATTTTCCTATTATAAACTCTCTTATTATTCTACCATTTTTCTCAATACTTGTGGCATAACTAAATATGTGCTGAAAGGGCAATTGCTGTTTAAAATTGAAAGGATTGTTTAGAATATATAATAATATATTCGAAAAACTATTGAATTCGTTAAAGACTTTTCAATTACCATTTTTATACCTTCGCGAAAACAAAATTCTTGATCTTTTTTAAATATTTCATGAGTTGATTCCTTTCCGACCACAGTCATTATTTGACCAAATACATATAATGAGAATGTCTCTCCATACTGTTAAGAGATCATGAATTATTAGAACGCGAAAGAAGGAAGCCTATTTTGATTTATTTAAAAAGAAAAGGAAAAGAGAACCTTTTTTCGAGATTCTAAAATTAAATTTTCGCAATCCGTTAAAAATCTCCATGTATGTCCGATAATTGGAGTTCGATAATGAACAAGAGGTGGTTCATTCTAAGACAATTAGCTTTATATTAATAACACCATTATATGAACAAATATTAATGTGGGAAAAAACTTACTAGTTTAACCCGTCTCGATAGTCGGAAATAAACTGCTGCTAAAATTAATCCTATGATAAAGGATTGAATATAGATGTCTTGTGTGAATTTAATCATTGTTCAGTTTTTTTTGATCTATTATCTTGTGTTAACTTGGATGATGCTCTTAAATAATTTTTCGGCACCATATAGCGATTGACTGGAGAACAAATTCCTTGATCAAAATAAGTAAATTACTGCGGCCGCACAGATAACCATATGTCCGAACATATATACATTTCAGGAAATATTGTTTCATCTATGTACATAATCATCAATCATCATTAATTTTATTTATAATAAAAACAATTGTTCATAATGATAAGCTATAAATAGTTCTCTCTTGGAAATGTCTTCATTAACGCTAAGGTATATTTGCAGTGTGTGTGATCACGCTATAAATAGTTCTCTCTTGGAAATGTCTTCATTAACGCTAAGGTATATTTGCAGTGTGTGTGATCACGTCTAAGTCCAGACCAACCTGATTCCTTGTTAACGTAAGACAATTTGTGTAAATGCATTAAAAATACTGATTTTATTGGTTCACAACCAATATTAGTATGGCTGTATATACGAATCCCTAAGTAAATTGAGTCAATCCGATTCAACTTGACTTGAGCCGAATCTTCTCCCGAATCACGAGCACCTTATCAGAAGTGTTGATGCAAATATTAAACTTAGGCGAATTGATAGCACTTGCTTAACGTGACTAGATCTCCGTCTACTTCTCAGAAAGACCATTATTATTACGCAGTGCATTATCGAAATAATCCCTTGTTTCATATTCAAAATCTTATTCAAAATCTTTCTATTCTTACTTCTGTCTCCTAAAAATGCATGTAATTGTATGTCATGATAGCAATGACCATACTGTGTTATCGGATAATCCGTTATGCATAAATACTACGTAATCAAGTTTTATATTATATTGTATCACAAAAAAAATCGCAAGTAACGATAATTTACTTTAATTAGGAAATTAAGCCTACTTGATTTCCGATGCTAATAACGTAACGATTGGCTAAAATTGAAACGAAGGTATATTTGTTAACAATCATCTTGCCTAAAAATAGGTAAATTTAATGCGCAGCCTTCAAAGTATTACGGAACAATAGAATAACAAAATTTATTCCATCCCGAAATTCTGCCAATGACACTTCCGCGCAGTATACAAAATTTTAAAAACATGTTATATATTTTGTATTTGGATGTTCTTATGATTCTAAAAAAACAGTAATCAGTTTTAGGGTGGTATAAATATCTTGCCTCAATACCTTTATTCGGTCTTTTAAGCCTAAAGACCCTTTTTGAGGTTTAGGCTTAATGATAATAGTGTCAAAGATTTACGATACCTCTCTGCTCAAGATTTGCAAGCAGATTTTTATCTTATTCAGTTTTTTAGATTTCAAAAATACAAATTTTCAGTAAGTTAAGAATATTTGGGCAAGAAAATATACATACTAATCAAACAGATCAATTATAAGTTACCTATATGAAAAAATTATAATAATTTTTTTACTAATAAATATAAATATTTACTATATATCAAGTTATCAAAACTTATGAATTCTTTAAAAATTATTTGATATAATAAACTATTATATCAAAAAATTACCTGAATTGAGTTTAAAGTTAACATAAATCTAACTCAAGTAAAATTGATTGTATTTTGTATCTATAGGTTTATATAATATACTTTATTATTATAAAATTATATATTTTATAAAATTAAGTAAATGCTACAATAATTTTAATTTGACTCAAATTAATCTTTGGTTGGGTCACTGGAATTGACAACCCCCTAGAATCACTATAATGAACATTAAAAATTTTTTGAGAACACTAATAATTTAAATTAAGCTTTTTTAAATTTAACACTGCTTATATCATATATACTTCTAACACTAATTTGTGATGATTGGAAAAATTATAAAAATAGAGAATCAGCTGTTTCGTCTAAAACTGAATTGTATATTAGAAACACAAGTCCAAATTATTTTATACATTACTTATACCACACATACTCCTAAAACTGACTCGTGGCGATTGAAAAAATCGAAAAAATGAAGAATCATCTGTCTCCGTATTTCGCACGGATCTTATTACCAAAAACCATATCAATTGACTAATTGTTGCATAATATGCTGTGATAAACCAAACGATTACAAAATTAGTTGTACTCATTAAACATTCAGTGCCGTCTGAGAAGGGATCGCAATCGAAGGGACTGGTTCTATACGATTCTTGTTTTAGGTAGTAGGTGTATGCGCCTGGTTAATTAAAAAAATGAAAAACTTTAGAATCGAATGATGAGGAATTCTAATTTTTTAACATCAAAAAAGTTTAAGAGTGAATCAAAAAATCATTAAGCTAGAATTTTGTTAAGAGTCTCAAAAATAAATATCATAGTTGATGCAGAAATTTGGACATATTTTAAATTTATGCATCACATCAAGATAAAATTTGCTGGAAGCTTTTCTCTAGAGTTACGGCTAGTATTTGAGGTTATTAATAAAAGAGAATGATAGGTTGATATTCAAATAGATACTCAAATTTCAGCATCACCCGCAACAATAAATATCTTGATTAATATTGTTAACTTACATGCAATGACTAGTAGCAGTGAACCTTTGATTCTAATTATATCATGAATATATAAATAAATAAATAAGAATTTAGAATGACAGAACATAAATAAAACATAAACTATGGAAGAAAAACTAACATGTCAATTTTATAATATTTTAACAGCCTTTCTCGATCTCTTGTTATTAGATGTATTCCTAACAAAAGAACTGTTTAAAGAATATTTTATTCAAATTTATAAATCAAATTGGGCAAAATCGAAAATAAATAATAATACACTACGGTCGACTATTGACGAAAGCGACAATAAAAACATGTAGCTAAAGTAAGGAAAAAAACATGTAAGCAAAATAAGGACATTAAAGGATGAACGGTTGAAACATAGGAATGTAAAAATTATAAATCATTACATCAATTCAATGCCGTCGATTGCATCATTGCTAGAAAGTGTGCTGTAAAACACGATGAACTTTAAAATCACTGAATTCAAAAAAGAAAAAAAATAGAATAAATAAAAATCAATTAATAAATTAATAAAATTCTGCTGATAAGTTTGAATAATCAATTACCAAAAAAAATAGCAAACGCATGTAAAACAAGTGCTATGTATCTTGGAATTAATAACTTTCTAATTGATTTATCATGATCCATAGAGATAACGTTGAAAAGTCGTCAAGAATGGTTCGTTTATGCATTTATTTCCAAGATTAGTATCACAATTTTCGGTTATTCTATTACTCGTGAAAGGCATGTGTCAAATTTGACGCAAATCACATCATTTTATAATCTGGTTACAAAAGTTCGGAACATTGACCATATATAATATTAGATCTCATCAAATGCTAACTCACTAAGGAAACCTAAAAATAAGCTTTAAATTATCAAGGTTTGATAAATAGATTCATCCAATGATAAAATCACCTTAAAGCAGGAAGGTTTAAATGGTACACTCGTAGTATATTAGTTATGTTCTAGAGTTTGGGATCAGTTTTATTTTCATGCGTTAAAATCAGGTTTAATCTTTTTAACACATCAATATGAAAAATAAACCCGATTTTAAAACTCCAGTTTTGATTTTTTTTTAATTTGATACAAGCCATATATTTTATAAAATTTCTGGTCACTAGCGCTATAATTAGGGAACGAGAAATTTTGGGCGTGCCTTTAGCTGTTAGGTAAAATCTATAGGTTTCGCCATTGGCAAAAGATAAAACCTGATTTTGACTTTCAACATAAAGAAATGTTAAAAGACGAAATGATGAAATAGGCAATAGGTGATGATAGATGGTAAACTATCAAGGTAGTGATTCAAATCATTAGTTGAAAAACCAACTAGTTGACAACTTTCCAACTAATCGATTAAATCAACTAGTTAAATTCCGATATATTCCGCCTACGTATTCGGTTGGTCCGTGTTGATTTCTTTAGTTTGATTGGCCAATCAACAAATTTAGTCACATGATAGGAAAAATTGATTAGTTGCAACTAGGGATGTTAAAAGTGGGCTGATCCGGATCATGGAATCAAGACCAATGATTCTGAACCGTGATCTTATTACTATATATAGATATCCGTACCTCATTTATTATTTTTTTATGGGTGCTAAGGTGACTTTTTTGGTTTTTTGACTTTTTATTAACACTTTTTTTAGTAATGTGATTTTATGAATCATTACAAAAAGAGTGTACAATTGGTTATATATATAACTTTTCTATATTACCTATTTAAGAAATCTACTTGAAAGTTCTCATCAATTGCTATACCTAATATCCTTACTTGGGTGTTCTATTTTAAACCTTCTGAACTTGCATTTATGTTAACATTATTAGAATATGTTTAGATTATTGTCTTAACTTTAGAAGTATTTTATTCTTGAGATAAATTTTCTAAAACCTTCTATACCTATTTTTATAACTGACTTGATATTACTATAACAGAACTAATACTTATAATTAGAACTAGTTATTAAATTATTATGTTTTTGTAGAGTTTACTTAAACCTTAGTATCTATTTCACAATATATTTTAATTACTTTAGTATATTTCTGTTTGTTTTTTAGACTTTAATTTAGATAGTTTAGTCAGATTATAATTAGTCTATTAGTATATATATATATATTTTTTTGTTAAAGGTTATACTTGTAGTGATACTTTATTGACTTTATATCAGGTTAGCTATTACAACTATTTTTACAGAGATAAGAGTATAGCTAGTTATGCATGCAACTTTTGGTTGTCTATTTAAGTATTCCGTCCTAAGGTTCTACACTAGATACTGTACCTATAACCAGTATTATATATTGGACATGTCCACATTATGTAAAATGTCCAACGTCTAAGATTGTCCAAAATCATTCAAGTTTATGTCCAAAGTTTAAATAATCAATAAAGTATATTAAAAATATATATAATTATATATTTTTTTAGATACTGGATTCATTTATGAAAAAATTAAAATATATTATCTTAATAAAATTTTAAGTAATTTTAATTTAAAAAAATGTTCAAAAGTGTCCCTGTGACAATACTGCTTATAACATACTAGAAGATTATCTATTTAAATTCTCTAATCATTTGCCTTGTTATATTGAAATCTCTAACTAACCTCTCATATATACCTAATTGGTATACTGTTTAAGCAATATGGTATTTATTCTTTTTGTACTAGTTCCTAAACTGTTATATATTTCAAAGTATATCACCTACTAGTAAGATGCAGAAGGCCTTCTGTTGTTAACTATCTACTTACTTTTAGAACACTAACATAGGTTACTCTTGCAGAGTTCACCCAGACCCTAGTACTGACTTCATAGCATATCTCTAGTACTTTTAGTATAGCCTTGCTTTGAACTCAGACTCTCAATCCAGATACTCTAGAAGAACTATAACTTGTCTTTGATATATTGAGGCCAGCCCAATATCCTTTTTCTTCAGTCTGAAATCTGACACCCTGGTTGGTAGTACCCCTTATCTGAGGTTCTTGCCCACCCAAATCCTTCATATTGGTATCTATTTCCTAGACCTAGCCTTTACAGTAGTACTGTCAAAGATTCATGTTACCTCTTTGCTCAGAATTTTTAAGTAGGCTTCAGTTTCTCAGTTCTACAGATTTACATAACCTAAGGACTTATTTTAGATTTGCACTGCTCAGTGCTGGTTTGCATTCCTCTGTGTAACAGATTATACAAATGCCTCAGACCTGCCAGTCATACTGGTGCAACTATAGTTACAGGTATCCTATCCCAACTGATCGACAGAATGCCATCACCATAATATCGTCTATATATTACATAAGTGATTATTCAAATTTTACCATTGGTAGGTTTTGAACTCATAATCTACTACTTGGAGGCAGTGCTGTCACATGGACACTTTTGGACATTTTTTTAAATTAAAATTATTCAAAATTTTATTAAGATAATATATTTTAATTTTTTCATAAATGAATCTAGCATCTAAAAAAATATATAATTATATATATTTTTAATATACTTTATTGATTATTTAAACTTTGAATATAAACTTGGATGATTTTGGACAATCTTAGACATTGGACATTTTACATAATGTGGACATGTTCAATATACAACATTGCTTGAAGGTATGACAACTTATCCACTTTACTAAGTTACCATACTCTGTTTATTAGTATATTAAATTGATTCAATATTCTTTTATTTTAGTTTATTTTGGCAGTCTAGTTAGTAGTGCTTATATTTAAAGGTTTTTATTTATCTAGACATTTTAATATTAGTATCTATTTTCCAAAGTTTTTTTTTTTTTTTTTTTTTTATTTATTTATTTATTTATTTATTTATTTATTTATTTATTTATTTATTTATTTATTTATTTATTTATTTATATAATATCAAGTAGGAAAAAATAGTAATACATAGGTATATCAATTGGATATAAATGTATAAGTAAAAATTATTCCTAAACTACACTATTGTTGCTATATATTAATGACATCTAGTGTGATATTATCCTTTGGTTATCTGTATTAGTTAAATCAACTATTGTAATCATTAACTACAGGAAAGAGTAAAAGGAGCCCTTTAGATTATTTAAATTAATAAAAACAGTTATATATAGTAAAGTTTTGAGTGAGGGTTTTAAAAATAAAAGGATCTATATTAGTATCAAATATAAAGCTAGTGTTAGAAGAGTTTAAAGATTATAAAATAGATAATCGAATGTTGTTTTTCTTTTTTGTTGAAGTGGTAATTCCTCATGCTAATTTCTATTCATGTTGTTTAGTATTTCAGGTTTGCAAAATAATGATATTAAACCAGTTGAGTAGAGAGTTAGATAGGTGGATAAAGAAGTTGTTAGTTAGTTTTTTTAGATTAGGTTTTAGTTGTTCGTATTGATCAAGAGTTATTGTTCTTTGAATAAGTAAGAGTATTGTATTATATATAGTAGAGTTGAAGAGAGAATTTTGTGGATTTAAAATTTGTATTATTGTATGTAATGAGGTTTCTAAGAGGTTTAATGAGTTTAATGTATTAGAAATTTGATTGGTAAGAATGTTTTGTGGGTTATAAGTGTGAAGTGAACATTGTAAGAGATGTGCAGTATTTTCATATTGGTTGCAATTTGAACAGTTTGAGGTTAAGTAAAGAAGATGATAGCAAGTGTTTAAATTTGACATTGTTGGTAAGTTATTAAGAAGTATTTTATTCCTAATAGAGTATAGTTTGGGATTTGAGTTTTGGAAGTTGATAATTTCTGTAA
>CAJVQA010004394.1:0-17637 GCA_910591915.1 Cetraspora pellucida | reverse complement strand
ACCACAGGGCTTCGCATTCAATTACTGGCTCCTTATTGGGTTACAGAGGCTAAAATCTTTTTAATTTTGTCTCCAGCCGGACTTGAACTGTTGACCTTGACTGTGGGGGCATGGGAGCTTAACTGCTAAGCTATGGGACCCACACCCTGATTTGTTTGATTGTATTATTATAATATTCTTGTAAATTGTTAGGTTTTTCAAATTGTAAATTGGTAGGTATAGTTTTTTTGAGATATAAGATAAATTGTTGCCAGAATTGAAATTTAAGAAAATTAAAAATCTTAGTTTCATCAAGAGGCTCAATAAATTGTCAGTTATATAAGAGAAAGAATTGTTTAAACTATTGTTTAAAATGGTCTAATAAGTTTTTAAGAAATAGTATAATTAATTTTAAAGAAAGCATGTTTTGGGAATATTGAATTTGAGATAGATATTAAATTTGCTATCTGATTTGATTGTAAGATATTACTTATCTTGATCAATATTAGTTACTTTTGATGAAATTGTAAATCTTTTAGATCAAAGTTTGAAGTCTTTAGCAAATTTAACATAATCAATTGCCTGATAATTATTAGAGAAGTATAAGTGAATATATACAAGATTAATACAAAGTTGTAATCTGTTTTAATTTGTGTAAAGTAGAATAGTTGCAGATAAGACAAAGATTTTTGAATAATTAAGCATTGTAAAGTGAACCATTGCAAATTTTAGAATTAGTTTTTTGAAAGTATCTTCCAGAATGTTGAAAGAAATAATAATAGCTTTGTTAGTTTTGAAATTATTTTGTTAAATAAATTCAACAAGAAATTCAGATCTACTTCCTATTATTATATAAATAATATAGTAGAAGCTAAATTTAAATGCTTTATAATTATCAATTTTGGGTTTAATTTGTTTGCCAGAGTAGAAATCATATAAGTGTTGTTTAAGAAGGTTGAATATTTTTCTAGAGAAATCTGTTTCAAGTTGGGTTTTAAATTTCATTGCTTTGGAGATAAGAAAGTTGATAAGTTAGTCAAATATTAGATTAGCTTTAATATTATTTTAATTGTTAGGAATATTGAATTGTTATTTATTTAAAAGCTGTTTTTTCTATTATTGTTGTTGTTCTTCTAACTGAGTTTGTTTAAATTGCTTTTGTTATTGTTGTTAATTGTCTTGTTATTGCAGTTGTTATTATTAATTTTGACTGCTAAATAAAGTGTTATTAATATTTATATTATTGTTAGTATTGTTTGTGTTTTCTTCTATTAGAATTAAAGAGTTAAGTTAAAATAATAGTAGGTTTCTGTATTTAGAGGATGAATATTGGATTTTTTGAATAAGAGTAGTATGTAAACTTTGTTGCAATATAAAGGTGCTTTGTTGAGGTATATAAGTACTTTGTTGGTTATTAAATTGAGATTAAGTATATGATTTATATTAAGGTTTATTATTAAATAGAATAGAGTCAGGTGCTAAGTAGTGTTAGTTGTTAGTTACTTTACAATTAATAGGTAGGTTATATACAGCACATGTATATTGGTGCATAATAGATGAAGGAAATAAGCTAAGTAATAGTAGAATAAATTCAGTAAAATTTATAATATTATGTATAAGAGATTTTTTATCTTTAGTTTTTTTTTTTTTTTTTAATATTAAAGTCTCTGCCTTTGAGAATTAATTTTTTTATTCAAGTATTTAGACATAGATGCCTTCAGGAGCTTTCATGCATAGAAGGTTACAACTAGCCACATGTGCACTTTTGGTGTCTAATTTAAGTAGTCTGCCTTATATTATTATACAGGTTTTATACTAGGTGCCATATCTGCAAGCCAACTATAGGTCTTGTCTATTTAAATTCTCTGCATATGTAATCTGACTTGTGATCATGGAAACATCTTCTGAGCTACATTCATTCAAAGTACTTGATGCTTTCAAGACTCTTAGAACTAGTTTACCCTTGACAGGAAACTTACTAGAACCTTTTGTATTCTATATACAGCTAACCTAGTTTTATACAATATGCTATAGTTACCTAACACTTGCAATTACAGAGGTTACCTGTTTAACTACTACATTACACTATTTTTACCTTTGTAAAGTTTACTAGAACCCTAGTACCTATCATCATAATGTTTTCTTCATTATCTCTTACTAACTACTACCTAGAATAACAGGACTCTTCTGATTTTTAATTCAGATAGCCTGATATGGTATACTTATGTATTCTTTTCCTTTAGCAATTCTGGCAGGCTGGTTGGTTATATGCTTCTTTATACATCTTAACCTCTGGTTTATCCACTTATCTCTTTCAGGGTGTTTTATAGACTTCTATTAGTCTGATCGTACTGTCAAAAGTTCATGCTATCTCTTTACTTAAGAATTTCCAAGTGGCTTCTGACTCTTCAGTTTTTTAGTTTACTGCACCTAGTGGTCTTATTATGGGTTTGTACTAAAGTCTTATGTGATACTAATTATTAATATTTCTCTATATATATATAACATTATACTTGGCATAGATGCCCTAAGCTTCCATTTGAGATAGTGCGACTTAAGGTTACAGATACACAAATTCAACTAATCATCAAAAAACAGTTTGCTGTAACATAGGTTAATTTCCAAATTTTGTTGTAAGTAGGATTTGAACTTAGACTTGCCACTTGAAGAATGACAATCTAACTACTATACTAGGATTGCCATCCTCTATGTTTAGTTTTTTTAATTACATTAATTGCTTCATTTTTATAATATATTTGGTTTGTTGCTGAAATAAAGTGTGTATGAAATTTTTTACAAAAACAACTAACAATAAAACTTGTTGTTGGTGCCTTGAAAAAGTGACTAGTTTTAATAGCACTTCTGAGTTTAGTTGTTATACAGCTACTAGGTTGTTTGTTAGGAGGAATAAGATGTAATGCATTTATGTTATCTTTATAAATTCCAATACTAAAACTTTTAGGATATTTTGAGTAGAAGTAGTCAAGATCAATGGTATCAGGTGTGACTGTTATCAAGATAGGCATTTTGTGTAACTATGTGTACTAAATAATTTTGTAATGTTAAAATTTAGTAAAGTATTTGTAAAACTAAGTTTTTTAGAAAAATTTGTTAAATTAAAAAGTTTCTAGACTGTTTAAAAAATGTGAAACTATTGAAAAAAATAATTAGATGTTTAGAAAATTTTAATGAATATCAGAAAAAAGTGAAATTTCCAGGGCAACCCAACAAGTTTTTCTAAAATTGACTTTGAAAAATCCTGCAAAAACAGGTTTTGGTTTTGCCTTTTTGATAATATCTCAATGAGTTTTAATCTGTTTTTAATAAAATATATATCAAAATAATCAGTTTGGTGAGCTAAACAAAGTATTATTTTCTCAGCAGCCAGATGTTGTTGAAGCTTGAAACCTAGCTACCTAAAAGCAGAAAAGTGTTCTGAACAAGTTTACTTAAGAGCAAAAATAAAGTTAACTTAATAAAATAATTAGAAATAATTAAATGTTTTTAGCAAAAATTTGATACAAGTAATCTGCAGAAAGAGTTACTTTTTTTATAAATTTGTAAATTGATAAGAAAAATATTTAATTAAAATATAATAAATTTATTTTTAGCAAATCTCAAAATGTAAAAATTGGCAGTAGCAAAAAACAAAAAATAGAAAAATAACAGATACAATAGAAGAAAACCTAAATAAAAAAGCCTACTCTGGGCAAAAAACTACTCATATAAGATACAAAGCAAAGATATAACCACCTTAACTATACAAAGCAAAAGTAAAAAGAAAAAATTTAATACTTTCAACTAAGAAGGCAAACTAAGGCTATTAGGGCTATTAGTAATACAAAGTTACAAAGTAACAATACTAGGCATGATAAGTAGCAATTACAAATATCCTACTAGACAGCAACAACATTGTACAAATCTAGATGCTATTTACAAAGATGCTTACAATAAAAAAAGACATACTGTTCCTTCTTAAATTTCAGCTAGCAACAAAAGTAGGTGATACAGCATACTCTTTACAAAACAAGCAATGATATTATCTTTAGCAAACTAGTATAACAACAATACAATACAAACTAGCAACAACAATAATACAACAAACTTCATAGAAAAAAAAAATAATACTAACACAGTAATAATCATACACAACACACAAGCTCATATAGCATAAAAAGAAATCAAACAACTATGTCACAGAATCAGAAACCAGATATAGAAATAAGTGATCAATACAACATAGAACCTATACTAATTGAAATGCAAAACCTCTACGAAGCAATAACAAATAGCAACCAAGCTATAGAACTAGAAAAAAACAATCAAATAAATACAGAAAAAGAACAAACAAACAACCTCATAATGCTAAACACAAGCAACAAATCCACATATAGTTAAATAGTTTAAAAAGATGCAAGTGTAAATGATATAACAAAAATGGAAACTAACTATATGAAACATGGACCTAACAAGTAAATGACAACCTGAAGACCAAAGTCACAACATTATTTAACTGCATAGAATAGTTATATAATAGCATAATTAAAGCATATAGATTTAAAAAAAAGATACAAGCATTTATTATATATAAACTACAAACAAATCTAACTCAAAAACCAATCTCTTTTGCAACTAAAACAAAATTTAGGCATACTGATCTATCCTTTGTCACAATCTTTATATATGCCAAAAAATTCATGCCATCACATCAAACTAAATATAACCAAATGTTTACAGATGCACTAAAAAATTACAAAATTACAAATGCAATAACCATTACCAACAGAGATATCCGAAATCTAATTTATATAAAATTAAAACAAAAGTTAATTATAGATTACACAACAAGCTTGAATTTTAAAACTTGACCTTTCAAACATATAGCAAAAGCCTTAAAATACTATAAGGGTTTTACAAAAGATGAAACTGTAATAGATATATAGGCAATTCAAAAAGCATTAAATAATGTTCTAACATTATATATAGCAAAACTATCTGAATTATCAAAACTTATTTTTAAAAAAATACAAAATATTCTTCTTTTTACTCTACCAATTATATATAAATCACAGACAAGAGCAATTGTTACAGCCTTACACAAAATTTACTCCTTCAAACAACTTCCAAAAACCTACTTCACTAAACTTTCACTTTTATCAGCAGACTCAGAAAACTTAGATGAAGCAATAAAGAATTTATTTTCAATTATACAAAGAAGAGAATTTACAAGATTAACTTACTATAAAAAATAACTTCAAGACCATTATAATTGTAAAGAAATACCTAGTCACTACTTTAAATTATCATCACCTATTCCTATAAAATTCTTCTTACCATAGGCATATTAAGATATAGAGGACTCACAACTTAAACAACACTTCTTAATTAATAGAGCAAACCTTCAAGTAAATATGAAAGACATAACAGCATAGTTAAGAGAACATTACACCTTTTAAGTTATATCAAATAACTACTTTAAAGCAAAACCAAATCTTTCAAAAGATCTCTTCAAAATCAAAACTACAAATACTTACTTCTTCCTGATTACTAATGGCACAATAGCAAAAAACTTCATAAATAAAATTAAAAGTATATATAAGCTTACTATACCTTTTTCAGAAACAATTATAACAGCAAATTCAACAGATAAACTCAGACTATCTACAAACCTAACTGAAATTACAGACTACAACCTAATCCTGCCAATTGACATATCTAAAAGACTTACAAAAACAGTATAAATGCTAAGACAAACATACTACTTTCAAAAAATACCTGAAAGCTGGATTCAAATAACTAATAGTGCATATTCACAAAACATTGGATCTGATATATTATTAGATTAAAAACCTGAAATTCCAAATTTAATTAAAAAAATTTAAGAAGAACTGAATACAAAGAATATAGAAATGACAAATCTAGATCTACCTATTACTTAACAAAACAAAGCAACTGAAATACTAAAAACCTTAAGAGAACACTATACAATAAAAGAAATTTCTAAATTCTTTCTTGCACTTCCACCTCTTTTAAAACCTAATTGGGGAATATTTTGCCCATATGCAAAATAAATAACAACAAAAAAAGATAATAACCTAACCTCAATATTCCAAAAACAAAACACATCACTTTTTCAACTAAATAACAACAATTCTATTAATGTACTATAAACCTCTTCTAATAAAAGTTTTATAGATATCAAAGTCATCTTAATATTGTAACTCACAATGTATAAAGACCTAACAAACTACTAAAACTACAGATCTGGCTAAAACATTGTGCCAAAAACAATTATCATATTGTCTCAATTATAGAAACTAAACTCAAAAACTCTTTTGTTTTAACACTTTCCAATCTACTTTCAAAATCTATACATTCAACTTTGAATCAAAAACAACTCTTAATGTGAAGCTAGTATGAGAACTGCAATTATGCTTCATTATAAACTTCAATCTTATATATTTAATATACAAACAGTAGCAGGCATAGCAATAAGCATTAACTTCCATTTATCTTCAAATAATAAGCTTCATCTTATTTCAATATACCTTTTATTAAACCATCTAGAACAACTTAAAACTGCACAAAACATAGTCAACAATTGGTTATCCCAAGCAAGAAGCCATAACTGGTATACAATTATAATTAGTACTTTTAATGATAATCATAACTACCTTAAACAAACATCAAATCGCTTTATTACACTTCAATCACTATCATCTACTAGCCTAATAGAATTCTATAATCTATATAGCAAAGAGGATTAAACCAAAGCCAAATAGATGACATATAGGTCAACTCTGAGATTTTACTAAACTTCAGTTTATCCAATATTGTCGATCTAATAGATATTACAAACAGTGATCATAAAATAATTGTTACTATATGAAAAACAAATTTTCAGCTAAAACTACTACAATCTAAAAAGAAAAAAAGAAAAATATATTCATATCATCAAATGTTAACAGACAAATGAGAAGACTTCGCTAATACATTTAAATTAGAATTTAAACCAATACCTTCAACACAAAACATTACAACAATACAACAACTAAACAAATTTTAAAACAAATAGTCAAACTTAATCAAGAAAGTTGCAAATCAAATTATACCAAAAACTTATACAGCTTCTAAAACATATTATGCCTATTCTCTCAAAGCAACCAAATTACATCTAATATTCAAACTAACAAACAAATATCTAAATAATATTAGATATTTAAGACTATCAATTTTGATAAATTCTGTTATACAAAACACTAATAATTTACTACAACAAATATCCTTTTATACAGACCAGGCCATTAATCCTTGTCAACTCAAGACAATACATTCAACTATTATTTCTTTTTGCAATCCTTGAAACATCTCCAAAAGACCTTATAAAAAGCATGAAGCCTTGAAATTCAAAATGCTCAAAAAAAAAAAATTAATTTTTACATTTAAAGAAAATACAATGATATAGAGACTAATACTTCATGAATAATAAATAATATACTTAAACATAATCAAAACCAGATGTTATTTGATAAGATTATAATACCAGACAAAATAATTAATAACTTAAAAGAAATAAAACAAGTAACAGGAGAACATTTTAACAACTGGACTAAATGCAATCTAACAAATATTCAATTCAAGCAAGAATGGATATTAGCCTTACAACCCCTACTACACATTAACTCTAATATATACAACAGCTTGTTACAACCAATAACTTTTCAAGAATTAACAGAAACTATAACCTCTTTACCAATTCACAAAGCTATAAGACCTTCTGGAATTTTGAACAAAATGTTACAACATTTACCCAAAGTAGCAAAGCAAATATTACTAGACATCTTTAATGCATGTCTTTTAATAAAAAAAACATTAAGTAGTTGGAGATACACAAACTAGTAATATGAACCAGTTGGAGTATAATTAGTTAACCAACTTAAATCAAATAAATTTTGGGTATTGGTTGAATAAATTTTTAATTAGTTGAAAATCAGTAATAGGTAGAAGAATTGAGAATGAGCAAGAATTTCAAAAAAAGGTCTAAAAAGAAAAATAAATAAATATAAAAGATAAGCAAGCTTGAGACTTTTCAAAGATAAAGCATGAAGTAATCTTAACTGATTGAATCAGTTAGTATAAAATATTTTGGTTTGGTTAACTGATTAAGAAAATTTTTTTCAGTTCAAATTATTAATGCAAACATATAGGCAATCTCAAAAAAACAACATTACAATAATGACCTTACTTATACTTATCCAATTACATTAATTAAACATACTTGAAAAATCTTCACTAAAATAATTACTCTTTGACTTAACAAGATCTTTACTCAACACTCAATATTAAATGAAAACAACAACAGTGCACTTTCTTTTACTTCAACTTTTTAACCTATACAAACTGTTTCTCATATAATAAAACATGTTAATTTAACAAAAAGCCAATATTGGATTTTGGCACAGGATATGTCTAAAGCTTATAATACAGTTTATATACTTTTTTTAATTAAAATACTTTAGTAAATACATATACCAACCTCTATAATCAATTTACTAAACTATATTCTTAATAATAGGCAGAATTTAGTTATTATAAATATTAAATTAATACAACCTTATATAGTATAAGATGGAATAGACTAAGAAAAAGCTTTCTTCCTATTTCTATAGAGAATCTATTATGATCTACTAATTTATCATATAAATACAATATACAAAAAATACTGTTTTAATATACATATCCATTACTCTACTTTGTTAATATATACCTTAGTAGTAGCATATATGAACGATACAATATGGATAGCTAAAGACAAACAAGAACTGCAAAACATACTAAAAACAGTTAACTCATTTCTTTCATATGCCAACATCAAAGTCAATTCTAGTAAATCAACTCTTATCATCAACAACTTTGATCCTAAAGTGAAAATAAGATTTCAAGAAATAGTGATATACAATATTAAACCAAAAACAATTTTTAGACACCTGGGCACATAGTTAACCAGAAATTCAACTCTTCAACTCACAAAGAAATTCTTAATCCAAGACATTATTTCAAATCTTAACAAGATTAAATTAGCAAAAATAACAAAAAAGCAAGCTATATACATTATTAATAACATTATTCTAACTCATGCAGCATACTAAATGCAAAGCACATATCTATTAAAACACAACTGTTCTACAATTACAAATCTCTATACAAATATAGTAAAACAAAAAGCTAGGCTAGCTAAATCTATACCAAATTCTACAATTTATCATCTAAACATATATGCACTAAATATATTATACAATATTCAATAATAACAACAAATTTGTATACTAGATAAAAGTATCAACTTACCTAATTTTGACAAGCAAAGTTTAAAGATATGATTACAACAAATTCAAAATGATGCCAATTCAAATAAATTAATTTTGACAGAACAACAAGTATTAACTATGAATAAGGCAAGAACAAATACAATCCAAATAATACTTACACTTCATATACTTAAAATTCAACTAAAATATTTAGCAAATCCATAGCTAATTCCTAAACAAACAAAAGGCACAACTATTAACTAAATTCTTAAAATATAAAGCAATCTTAATCAATTAAACAAAAACTAAATTCTTATAATATCAGTTGCATTGAACAATTTCTAAACTATACAAATTGCAATATACTAAACTGAAAAGCCTTTCATCACAATATACAAAAAATAACTAGAAGAAAAACACCAAAATGGTTTAAAACAATTACTGATAATATAACCTTTTCATCAAACCCATCTACAACACTTAGATACCCTAATCCATATATTTTCATTAATATAAACAATCTTAATTCTCAATAAATAATCACAAAATCCCAAATTTTTGGCAAAGTAACAAGTATTAACAACAACTTAGCTAGAATTAGGCACTACAACAATCATCTACTAAATGGACAACAACTTATTCTATGCTTTGGATGTGAACTTAAAAATTCAAAACTTAATACAACTTATTGTTACTTTACAACTTTAATATAGCTAATTTTTAAAATACAAGTTGCTTATTACAAATAAATTCATGCAAACCTGAAGTGCTTATATTCTCAATAAAGAAAAACTAACCAAATTAAACAAGATCAAAAACCTTAGCTATTAATAAAAAAATATCATACTAACTATAGATTTATTCAAGCCTTTGCAAGAGAGCAAGAAGAACTATAGAAAATCTTTACAACAAATGCTCTTTCAAAAAAATTAGAACTTACATTAATGTCAAACTACAAAAAAACAAACAAACATAATATATCATCTACCCAACTTGCATTTCTACATGATAAGCAAACTTGGCATTGTACAAATCAAACATTTTCTTCTTTAACTTACATAATATTAATAATGCTAACAATAATATTTACAGTAACAACTGCAGAAACAAGTATTCAAATTTCAACAGACAACAGTACAATTAAAAACAAAATTACAACAATACTTTCAACCCAACTCAAGCTAAGACAAAAACTTAAAAAACCTACTTTAACAATATAATTAATCTCCTAAATACTATAGTAAATACAAAAAACTTACAAATTCAAATCAACACAATAGAGAAAAAGATCAATATAAAAAATACATTATATTAATTTCATACAGACTTAATTCTAAGCAAAGTACTTAATACTACATTTATTCTATATATACTAAACATACAAACTACATATACAATCTATCAAATACCCAAAATTCTACAACATGCCAAAGCAATTACAATATAGAGCAATTAAAAATGTATTAAAAACATTATAAGCTGTTTCTTAAACATTAACTAGAAACTTATATTTGTATATCTAAACTTTTAAAACAAACCACTAAGTCGAAACACTGATCCTAAAAAATTATTACTAAAAACATTTAAAGTCAAAATTCTAATTTCAGAACTTTCAACTCATCTAAATTTATATAACAGAAACCCAAAATCTCATACTAATTCATGTTGCGCAAAGTGCCCTAACATACCAGAAGATATTTACTATATGCTAACTTGTTCTCACAACCAAGTAGAACTAAAAAAAATAATAAAAAAAACAATTATCAAAATTTGTAAAAACAATGTGACTGAATTATTTATTGCATCTAACTTAGCTCAAGAAATTCAAAACATTCATATAAAACAAAAAATTTTAATAGGAATTATATTCAACAACTTAACCAATGTAGAGCTTTTAAAGAAGAAGCTAAATCTGCTTTTAAATATATATTATTGAATCACAAAGAAAATATATAAACATATATAGAAACCAAGTAAACAACATCTTTAATATTACTTCTCACTTTCATTAACTTCTTTTGAAAACATAAATACTATATCTACAACTTCTATAGATAGACAATACATGATATGACTGAATAAATTTATACAATTTAACCAAATACCTCCTCTTATCAAATCTATAAACTAAAGGTTTCTTAATCATTCTAGCTAAAAATAAGTTAAAGGTAAATTAGCTCTAATTCCAACTTCTTTAGTTTAATGTATTATTTTTACTAATATACTTAATTATATATTACCAAAATAAAGGACTAGAGAAAAGACTTTTCTTATAAAAAAAAAAAATTATTTTTAAATCTTAATATTATAGTATATATAATCCTAAAAGTATAGTTTAAAATAACAGTCATTAGATTTAACAACACTCTTTTCTGTAGATCTCTTAACCAAAAATTAGTAAGAAGCAAAATATAGAAAATATTGCAAAATACACTAAGAAGCAATACTGAAACCCTTAGTAAAAAAGAAAAAATCACAAAAGTTACATCTAGCTAAAGAACTAAATATAAATAGAAAAGCTTAAAGGTAGCAGAGCTTGGAAAAATAAAAATTTTTTCAACAAAACAAAAATTTTTTTGTAAATTTTAGAGAATTTCTGTAACCCTGTTGCACAGATCAATTAGGTTATACAGAAAATACAACAAAACAAGTAAGATAAACAAACAAGCATGTGTATGAAATTAGTCTATCAGAGCAAGCATATAATATAAAGACAGCTATATTAAACCAACTGATGAATAAAATGACAAAAATCAGTATGGAAGGAAATACATATAAAGTAAGACCTGGGAGCCTATTAGAAAAGGTGTTAGAAAGATCAACAGCACAAAGCTTACAAAGAGTCAACAATAAAAAGCTAGTTAAAACACTAGAAACAACAGATGTTATAGAAACAAAAATAGACAGATATACAGCATTATTGTTTGCAGCAGAGGTAGCAGATATAGCAGCAGTAAGAGCATTAAGTGAAGCTATCATATAGGTAGACAAAAGAAGTAAATTGATAAATTTTAGCTTTAAAATGATGGATAGCTTACAACAGCAAAGAGAAAGAGAAACAAAAAACACAGTCTAGACAAAAGAAATAGTTGAAACAAAAGAAAATAAAGAAAGAGAAAAATATAAAGAAGAATTCAAAAAATATGAAACAAATAAGAAACAGATAGTAATAGATAAAAAACAAAGATATATAGCATAAGAACAAGATATAAAAAAAGCAAAAAAAGACAAAAAGACTTTATAACACATTTCAAGTCTAGTAGAAGCAGAAAAAAAGAAAGAAAACAAAGAAGAAGATTTAACAATACTGCAAGAAAATGCAACAGAAGTACTGCTAGAGCAAAGCATCTGAGCATCAGACAACAGATCATGCAACAATGAAATACCAGTAATAGCAAAAATTCCTGTCTATAATGTTTCAGGTAGAACAAAGTCAGAAAGAATAGGCATAGTAAAATAAATGCTTAATGCAAATAGACATATTACAAAAATTGAAAAAGTCTTTGTAAAAGGCAATAGTTGGATCAAAGTATCATTTGATTGCAAAAGAGAAAGAAAAAAAGCAATTAATTGAATAAAGTGAAAAAGTAAAAAGTGGTTTAATTTGATTCTAGTTGAAACACAAAACTAAGCAAAGAGTAAAAAAAAAACAAGATGAAGCAATAACAAGTGCAGAGTAAAAGATAAATAACAAAGAGAAAATGAAAGATCTGAAGGCTCAAAATAAAAAGAGCCTAACAAAAAGAAACACAATAAAGCAAAATAGAAAAGCAAGATAAAACTAAAACAGAAGCAAAAAGATGGCAAACAAAAAGACTAGAAGAAGCAGAAACAACAAAATTCTTAACAATTTGGAACTTATTATCAGACATTAATAAAAAAAAACTGAAATATATGTGCAGAAATATAAGAAATATGTATATAATATGAATCACAAAATTACAATACAAAGCACTAGCAGTTATAGTAGCAGATTATGGAGAGGAAAGAGACAATATATAGGAATTATCTCTTGGCAACTATAAATTGGCAAAAGTAACAGAAGAAAATGAAAACTATATGCAAAGAGAGAAACAAAGTTATTTTATAACAAAATTACTAGACATCTCTAATGGAGCATCAGAAGTGCTTTTATTAAGACATCTAAGGAATAAGGAAGCAAAGATAATATATATATCATTTAACAGAAATGAGAACCAAAAAAAGTTTACAATAATCACCTTTGCAAATGCTCAAAAAGCAGAGACAGCTCAAACAACACCAATATGGTACAACAACTATCAAATAAGTTGGAAAAATCCTAAAAAAAAAAAAACCTACAAGAGAGAAGAGTTAAGAGACAAAAGACAAAAAAGATCAAAGTCAAGCAATAAGAGACAGTCAAAATACAAAAGACAGGAAGCATCAAGAGTCAAAGGTACAAGACATGAAACACCAATCAAGAGATATAGAGAAATGGAAAGCAATTCTTAGTTACAAAATATAGAAGCATGGTTAGAAGATAAAAACACAGATATAAAGGAAGAAACAGCAATAATAAAAAAAAAGAAAGCCAAAACAAATATACTAAATCAAAAAAGAATATTACCAGTAGAAAATATCTTATATTAAATATTAGAAAAACTAGATAAAATAGAAAAAACAGCTAAGAGTAAGAGAAGATCTAGCAGATCACTCCTAAGAGTGCCTTAGTTGAGTTTAGAAATACAGATAAGAAGATTAAAGCCTTTCTACAGGGGGGTACCATGGGTTACCAAACAGTTTGTCCATGCTGCAATAAAAAAATTTTTCACATATTAATTGTCAAAAATTTATCCATATTAGAATGCACAAGATGATCTTGTTTTATTTATATTAAAGAAAAAACCTAATTACACATATTTTATTCAAAATCTGAATTAATGGATCACTGATTATTAAAAAATAGCTTTATGGGTTAATAAAAAAAAAACCAGCTTTAATACAAGTTTAAAAATAATATTATTAGAACGAGATCGACTTTGTAAACATGAATAATAATAATTTTTGTTAGTTTAGTTGTAAATAAAATTTCAATGATCATTAATTTAAAAATTTTGTTTAATAACTTCATTACTAGATTATAGCTCTATTTTTGAAATTAGGTAAACATTTAAGGTCACATTAATATTAAAATTTCATGAGGAATATTTTTTATTAATGTGCAGTAAGGTATTATATAGGGCAAATTTTAAGTTACAACCATTTTTTGGAGCATTGAAATTTAATATTCAACATTAGTTTGTCTATTCGTGTTGATATCAGTGAATTTCAAATATCATTCAAGTTCCTTTTTTTCATCCTTGCCTGGGTCTATGCATTTTTGTGTTAGAATCTATCACTAACTTGTCTATTCAAATTGCTATTTTAGTAGTATTTATCATTAGATGAGAATTTAATATATGATCTAAAAAAAAAACCATTGTAGGTAAGCATATAATATATCAACTAGTTTTATATATTAAAAACAATAATGTTTTATTAATTTATACTAGAGGGTTATTATTATCCACTAATGTTTTTAGGCATTGACCCATTGCAGTGTCTCAAATACAATTATATAAATCTAAAGCTTAGATTAATATAACATAGAACACATATATCATTATTGTACTAAACTTTCTTACATTAGATCATCATAACTACATGATACAATCATTGTTTTGTCTCAATTGCTGAAACTGGGTTGGAATGAGCACTACTATGTAAATTAATTAATGTCAATAATTACTTAATACATAATATAATTTGTATAATCATACCATTTCTGAAATCCCAGATTCTTACACTTTAGTCAAAATAACCAGACATGATTAAACTAGATTGTAGACAGTAATTAGCATAGAAGACATAATTCGAATATCCTTTAAGAACTTTGACAGCTTTATTCTGTATTATATGCAATTAAGTTGAAGATGTAATATTACAAAAATTTATATAAACAGTAGTAAAGCTATTAATTACCTGATTTAAATGCTTTTTTTTAATCTTGCCTATATCTATATTGTTTCTGTAACAAAATCTAATATTAACTTGTCTAGCAAAATTCCTCTTTCAGCAAATTTTAAATATATCTTTTTTTTAACCTTAATTGTATTTATGCCATTTCTGTAAAAGAATTCAATAGAATTCAACATTAGCCTGTCTATTCAAATTGTTACTAACAGATTTCAAGTACTAGTAAATTTCTTTTGTTATACTTGCCTGTACCTATGCCATTTATGCGACAAAATTTAACATTAAAATGTTTATATGAATTCCTATTTCAGCAGCTTTCCAATATTAATCAAATGTTTTTTTTTTATTTTAGCTATATGCTATTTCTGTAACAGATTCAAACTTTAGTTGTCTATTCGAGTTGTCATCAGCAAATTTTAAATTTTTTTATACTTCCATGTATCTATTTGAATTGCTGCCTTTAGTAGTTCTCATGCTTTGCATTTTTGTCATACCAGATTCTAAGAAGAGTCAAGAGGACAGTACATAAGACAAATAAAATATTTAGAACTGTATAATAAATAATTGAAAGCTGATGATCAAATGCATATATTACACAAGGGGAAGTAAAAAAATATAAATTCTAAAAAATAAAAATAAAATAAATAAGCTTTATATTTTAATTATAATATATCAAAAGTTAATAATATAATAAGATCTTAATATTATAAATTGTAAATACCTTTTTTATCTAATGTATAAATTATAACTAAGATAATATGAATTAAGTGGTTTAAGAACAGATAACTAAAATATATTTATAAAAATTATTAGGACTAGTAGATAGATCGCATTTAGTTGTCATTGATTTTTATGTAAGTTGAGCAAATAGAATACTTTGTAATCAATTTTTTTTTGTTTTTTTTTTAAATAGGCTAATATTTTGTATATATATAGCATAGCATTAGCAATTACAATACAATTCAGAAATCAATTGGCCTACCATTAGCACTATAACATGCTTTTACTTGTCTAATTATACTATTAGATAACTTGTAATAACATTTAGGTGAAATCGAATACCAGGCAGCTTTAACTTTAATTTTCAAGTCCTTAATGCTTGTAAGTAAGTCTGGAAAACTGCGTAAACATGTTTCAACCTTTTGTCAAAGGTTCTCTATCGGATTAAGGTCTGGACTTTGAGCAGGCTATTTTAATACAGAAATATTAGCATTTTTGAAAACATTTTTAGCTTTCCAATATTTGTGAGAAGTTACATTATCTTGCTAAAAGATACCTTATCAGAGAAAAATTCAGAACCAAAATTAGTTATGCACAAAAAAATTTTATGTGCAAAGCTAGTGATATGCTATTTATATGATACTTGTATTTTTTTAGTATACAGTCGTACAGTAGTACAGTACATACAATAGTACAGTACATATAGTATATATATGTAGTAGGATTTTTTTATATCATAAGTTCAGACTATTTCATAATTGTTTCGAAATATTCAAGAACTTATAAATGTTATAGAATTTTTTTTACTGTACCTTGTCCATTAGGTACTAATTGATGTATAGCAGAAATAGTATATCTTCTTATAAGTTTAGTATAAACTTCACTATTTATAGTACTATGAATAGGAACTATAGATCCTAACCCATGCCATGAGAAACACCTCCAGAACATAAGACAAGGACTATGTCCTATAGTAGAAACAAGACATGATTCATCAAACTCTTCAGCTGAAATACACCAAACTCGTATATTATGACTTTGATCAAATTGTACAAAAAAAGATTCATCTGACCATACTACATTTCGTCACTTATGAGCTGACCAATTCAGATGTTCTTCTGCTCAGACTTTCTGTTTTAGTCTATTCTTAGCACTAATTAATGGCTTATGACATGCAATACATGATTTAAGACCACATTTTTTTAAAGTATGACAAATTGTAGAAATAGAAACTTTTTGGTTTTTTTCTTTTTTCTATAAATCTTGTATTTCTTTAAAGCTTAATTGATGGTATTTGGTATCTTGTATAACTATTTTTCTAAGTTCTTCTAATGCAGATTCATTAAATATAGCTTTTGAACTAGGATATTTTCTTGGCATAATAGATCATATTTGAGTATACTGTTTCAAAGTATCATGCATAGTGGTTTTATCATATTTGATATTTTTGGCAATGGTTGCCAAAGAATCCCCATATTTATGGCTGTAAAGAATTTCTTCATGTTAAAGATAAGATAATTTTTTTTTTGTCATTAAGCTACAAGATCTTAAAAGTTAAATTTAGGCAAATTATCTTTTTTATATATAGAAACTTTGGTTAATATAGTAAGTTTAATTTAGTTTATTATACTTTTAATAAACTTGGTAGTCAATA
>CAJVQA010004393.1:0-17638 GCA_910591915.1 Cetraspora pellucida | reverse complement strand
ACAAGTAGCACAAATGTAGTTTAGAAATCTTTAATGTAATTCTTCTATTACTTAATAAAGTTTCTACTTTGGCATTTTAAAAAAAAAAATTTTTTTATGTCAAAATCTCAAAAAAGCATTCACATTAGAATGAATTCTATTCAGTTTATAAATAATAGTAAAGTGATAAAGTTGAAGTTTTAAAATCTAGCATCTAATACATCTTTTGGGTTCTACAGTTTTAAGATATTTTAATGCTAAGTGATTAGTTATTAAAATAAATTTTGTAGCTTTCAAATAACTATGAAAATATTTAATAGCTTATATTATTATAGCATATTCTAATTTTATAGCAAAATAATTTTGCTTTTGGGGTAACAAACTTTTACTAGCATAAGCAATAGAATGTTCTCTACTATTTTTATCTTTCTGGCTTAATGTAGCTTTAAAGCCATAATATAAAGCATCTGTAGCAAGTATAAATCTCTTATTAAAATTAAAATAAGCTAGTATAGATGCAGTAACAAGATTTTCTTTAAATAGTTCAAATACTTGTTGTTGTTGTTTACTTTTTCAATAATAAGATTTATCTTTCTATAAGAGTTTGTTTAGAGGTTAGTCTATTGCTAAAAAGTTTTAGATAAATTATTTATAATATTTAGCTAAATTAAGAAAAAATCTTAACTTAGTAGTATTTTTAAAAGGTTAAATTTTTTGTATAGCATAAATTTTTGCAAAGTTTGAAGCTATTCCTTTTGAGCTAATAGTATATTCTAATAAGAATAATGATTTTATTCAAATGTTGCACTTGTCAAAATTAAGTTTTAATCTAGCATCTTAAATGTTTTAAATAATTCTCAAATGTTTTTAAGTATATATTAATATTATTAAAATAAACAACAACAAGTTGTTATGCAATTCTTTTATACACTTTTTTTAGAGTTATTGAAATATTGCTAATGTATTACATAATTCAAATGACATTATATTGAATTATAAGTACTATATTTTGTAATAAATGCAGTTATTTTTCTATATTTTGAATTTATTATAACTTGCCAATAACTATTTACTAAGTCTAAAGTTAAGAACTATTGTAATTTGAATAAGGCATTTAATATTTATTGTATTCTTGGTAGAGAATAGGCATTCCTTTTAGTAATATTGTTAAGTCTTCTATAATTCATATAGAAGCTTTTTTTATTTTTCTTTTGTATCAAGACAATAGGTAATGCCTAAGAGCTTTCTAATAATTAAATTATATTGCTTTCAAGTATTTGTTCAATTTTTTTTGATAAAGTTCTGTTTATCAGAAGGCATGTTGTAAGAGAATAATTTAACAAATAGTACTTCTTCTGTATAAATGTAATGGTTAACTTTATCTGTTTTGTCAAGTTCTATAATATCTTTGACAAACAAATTAGCAAATTTCTTTAGTAGGTTTTTGAACAATCATCTTTGTTTTTTAGTAAGAAGTTCTATATATATAGTATCTATATTCTTTAAAGTATATTTATTATATAATATTAGAATATCTATTGTATATACATGTTTTTTTTTTAATGCATTTCTTTGTAAAACTTGTTGCAAGGCCTTTTCTTCTGTTAGTAATTTTTTTTTAAATAATAATTCTTTAATTTCTTTGTTTTCTATTTTTTCTAAGCTTTTATGTTTTTTTAATCTTTTGTATTTTTTGGGTTTTTGAATTTTTTGAGTCTTTTGAGTTTTTAAATTTTTTGAGTTAGGTAGTTTTTAATCTTAACTAGGATAATTTAAAAATTTTAAGATGCAAAGGTCAAACAAAAATAATAATTTACCCATTCTTGATAGTGAGTTATTTTCTTGGAAAAATTTTAACATTTTTTCAAAATTGTCATTTAGATATTGAATTTTGGCTTTCAATCTGACAATAATTTGGTTTTCTTTATCCTTCTTTCATCTTTTCTTTTCTTAAAAATAGTGTTTTTACTTATTTTTATTAGTTCTATAACAGCAGTTTTTTTTAGTAACTCTATAGCTTCTATAATGTTTTCTTTTTCTGAAATAGTTTTTTTATTTATTTAACTCTTGGTAACATTTATTATAATATTCTTGATGTTCTTCTAATTAAGTATATTATTTGGCAAAAAGATATTTATAACAAAAATCTACTTTTTCTTTAAAATTCTTTCTTAAATTTTCTACTGCTTTTTGAATGTTAAAGTCTAAATAAGCAGTATTAAAAGATTCATCTAAGATCTTTTGTAAGATGGCTTCTTTTTCTTCAATGAAGTTTACTTGTTTAGTTCAAAATAAAATAGTTATTTCATTAGAGATTCATTTACAGTTATATCTGTTATGGTTTTGTTCTTTTATAGAATTCTCTATAGTTTGAGTATTTTCTTCTAATAAGACTTTAGCAAATTAATAAATTTTATTTTTGTTTAAGTTATACTAACTTTTAGCATTTTTGTTAGACTTAGTATAGTGTTTAATTTTATTTCAAATTTCATAATTTGAATTATATTAAAGATCTAAGCTAACTTTGTAAGCATTTATATATTCTAATTTACAGAACTATAAATCTTCTTACATGCTTTCTAAATAATGTATTTTTAATTAATGTTTCTAAATATTATATACTTTACATTGGATAAGAGCTTCTCTTCTTAGTTCTATTACATAATATTCATAAGTTTTTGGTTTATTAAAATCAAGACTTTTATAATAGGTTTTGTAGCAAACAATATAAGCAAGTTGAGTTTTTAGTTTATATAGTTTTTCTGGTTGTTATAAAATAAAGCAAAGACAACAATAATGGGTCTTCTTTTGTTATAATAGAATTCTTTTTCTTATTCTACATAATCTCAATATTATTTATATCTATAAATCAAATTATCAAACTTTAATTGTTTAATAAAACTATTTTTATATATCATATTCATTACAACTATAGTATTAGTTTTCTGAATAGTCTTTGAACAGATAAGTAGGTTGTTTACAATTCTTGCAAGCTAATTATTTTTTTAGTCTGTTAGGATAGTTGTAGATTGGTAACTATATCTATTACAATGTTGGCATTAATTTTTAGAACAGTTTTCATATTGATAAATAGTCTTATTAAAGATACAACATACAAAATAGTTTCTTCTTTAAGAGTAGAAGTAATATAAATTATTTTTACTAGTAATTTTATAGCAAATTATATAATATCATATGATTTATATATAAAATTTTGGTTACATTACATGAATTTCTTATATAAATCTTGTATAACCTAAGAAATTCATAAGCTGATCCAGGCAAACTTAGTAATATATAAAGTATTTTTTTTTAAATAAAATAAATTATAAAATTTTATTAAAATAATTAGAAAATATAGATTTATATACTATTAAATTTTGGTAACAATTGAATATAATACTGAAAAGATTTATTAGTAATATATATTTTTTTTATATATAAAATTTTATTTGCTAGAAAAATTATATAACAAATGATCTATGTCATTCCTACTCTTAAAAATAAGTAGTTAATCCTTTAGTATAATCTTCTTTCTCAGAAGTTATAAAGAAAACAAAATATAGGCTTTATATAGAATTAGGTATTTCTACTCATATAGTTTAAATCTTCTGAAGTAATGCAAGTAGGTTGTTTTTATAAAATCATTCTTGCTTATAGAATGTATCAAAAATAATCTTTCTTTTATTTTAATAAATAGTATATTGAAAAGTTTTTTAGTTATATTTGGCATTTACTTTCTTTACTTAATTATTTTCTAATAAAAGTAAATAAAAAGTAGCAAATACAACTTCTACATCTAAAGAAATAAGTTATCTTTGCACTTTAATAAGTAAATTTCTAATAATTTTTAGTAATCTAAAAGTAGTTTTAATAGTAATGACAATGTTGCTCTTGATGGTTCTTTATTTTTAGTTTTAATTCTTTTACTGTTTAATAGAAAATTATACTGACAAAGGCTCTGCTGTTAATAATAGCAAAATAAGTTCAATCTTAAATATCAATATAGCATTTAACAGTTTACTATAATCTAATTCTTTTTACTGATTCTTATTTTTTATAATAAACAGAAAAACAAAAAAACATTATAGCAAAATTATAATACAAAAGTCAATACTAAGTATAAAAAAAAAAGAAAAAACAAGAGCATTACAACTAGTAGTACTTTAAACAAATAAATACTAAAAAAAATTAGTAAAATTTCTAAATATAAGCAAAAAAAAACAAAATTTTGCATTTGCAAAAACAAAAAGTAGGCATTCTACTAAGACCTGATACTGCAAATTATCAAATTAAAACAACAAGTACATATAAAAACAGTAACAAAATAAACAAAGAACTAAAAAGACAATAGCTAATAAATCAATATAGCATTATATTAATATAATATAAATAAACAAATATGTTAAATACATAAGTAGTATTAGATAATCAAATTATTATAAAACATCTAAAAAAGTACAGAAATCTATTTAAATTGCAAAAAAATAAAATTATAGAAGCTCTAAATAAGTTTTATAACTTTATACTAAAATAAGATAAAGAAATTACAAAGCTCTTAGAGGTATGATGACCTAGTAAAGAGATTAGATTGTCAACTTTCAAGTAACAGGTCTAGAGTTCAAATTTTAGTAATAGCCAAAAATTTGCAATTCTTTCTGTATTATAATTAACTGTCTTCTATAATTGGTTGGGATTAGATATCTGTAACTTATATTATTCTAGCATAACTTAAAGGTTTAGGCATTCATACAAAATTGTATAAAGGAACACAAATCAGTACTAGGTGGTGTAAACCTATAATAAGTTTTTAGGTTATATAAATTATAGGACCAGATAGATAGATAGAAGCCTATTTGGAAGATCTGAATAGAGAGGTAGCCTGAACTTTTGATGGTGCTACTATAAAGACTAGACCTATTAAATAAAGCTAAAACTCATAAAGCTAAGCAAATATGTTGGTCTTTGAGAAGGGACTGGATGAACCAACCAGGCTGTTAGAATTTCTAGATTTTGAAGAAAAAGATTATATGCTAAAAAATATGTAAAATAGAAATATATAATTATAGTCTACCTTTTTAGGCTATCTAAATTGACAGCTTGGTAAAACTTGAATTAAATACCAAAGTAGTAGAAATATGTTGTAAAGTCAGTACTAGAGTTGAAGTAAACTCTATAAGAGTATAGCAGTTTAATAATATATTCTAACTGCAAATATTAGTCTTAGCCATAGTGATACTAGGTTAGCTGTAAAAATAGGATATAGAAGATTCTAAAAGGTTTAACACAAAATTAAAAGTTTCTTATATGAGTAAACAATTTTAAAGACTTAGTGACTATGGCATATTTGCATTACTATTGATTGAGACATTTTGGTAAGTATAGGTAGATAGATAGATATAAGAATTAGAGTGTTTAAATAAGAAATTTACAAGCAGGTTTTAGGTATAGCAACTAGTATAGAACCTTTAGTCAGACTACTTAAATTAGACAATAACTTAAGTTGTATAAATGACTAGTTGTATACTCTTTCTATAATTTTCTTTTATAGTTGTAATACAACCATTAGCTAAATGTATTATCAATAAAATTTTGAGTCACAAGTATTTACTTTAATATTTAAAAAAAAAATTTGCAAAGCTCTTGGGCATAGCAAAGCCAAAACAATATATATTGTCAGACAGACAATAAAAGTATATAACTAGAAAGAATACTAAGAAGCAATCAGCAAAAAAGAGAAAACAAACAGAGTTAATATTTAAAGTTTGCTAGAGAGAATAGCTAAGAAGGTGTTTAGCAGAAAGTTTACATTAACACTGTCAGAAACAGAAACAACTAATTATAGAAATAAGAAACTAAAAAAATAAATATTAAGTTTTATAAATAACTTAAAGAAAGTAAGTCTAAGTAATACAAAAAAAAAAGAAAAAAATACAAATAAACAAGAAGTAAAAGCAAAAAAAAAAGAAAAGCCCAACAATAAAGAAAGAATTCAAGAAGATACAAATAAATAAAAAAAAAGTTATAGAACCAAAGAAGACAGAAGAAAAAAAATTATAGATTTGAAAAATATAAAAAAAAAGATTTAGAAACTTATAAAAAAAAGTTGCAGTATACAATTTGGAACTTTCCAAATAACATCTTTATAAAACAAATAGCAAAATTGGTTAAAAAAATAAAAAAAGCTAATAAAGTTTATATAGAGCATAGTATAAATAAAAAAACCAAAGCAGAAGTAAAGTAGAGCATAATAGATCAAGATTTCAAGAATAAAGTAAAAAAAATTTAAATATTTTCATTAAGGAATAGACATTTAGCAATAATAATTATAAAAAGAAGTAACAACTTAGAGTTAGAAAAAAGAAGAAAAATTCATGCTAAAATTAAGAATCTACCTAACTCTATAAAAGAAACACTTTTGCTAAAATAGTTAAGAAATATTAATGCAAAAGCAGTATACATCTTTTAAACAAAAATAAAAACTAAAAAAGTTAGGCTATAGTTAAATTTGAAAGTGAAGAAGACAAAGAAAAAGCAATAGTTAGAAGAATAAAATATTTTAATCATAGTTTAGAATAAAAAACTGCAAGTTGTTACAGAAACAAAAAAACCAAAACAGTAAAAATAAAGCATCTATTAAAAACTCAAGAAAAAAAGTACAAAAACAACTAAAACAAACAACAAGAGCAGAAATTAATAGAAAAAATTGGAGCATCACAAGTTCTTTAAATAAAGAGAATAAGATAGACAAAAACTTTAGTGTAAAGAAAAAAAATAAAAAAAACAACAATAAAAGAAAAGCAATTGAAGAAATACCTTAAAGACTAGTAGAAAAGGTTAAAAAAAACTTATATAAAGAGCTGTTAAGAAATATAAAAATAAAGCAGATATCTTCAGCTGCTTTTAAAATAGTTGCTACAGTTGTTTTTATAAGTACATCTACAAAGAGAAGGTTCAACTTAGTAAAAATTAATTTGAAAAAAAAATCCATGATAAAAATAATTTATTAGAAGAAAAAAAATAATTTAAAATAATAAGATTAAAAGTATATAATATAAATAGCATCAAAAAAATAGTTACAAGCTTTAAGAGCTACTAGACTACTGCAAAGAACAGAAACTTAATGTAGTAGAAATAACAAAAACTAATATAAAAAAGAGAAAAACAAAATTTTTAAAAATACAAAAAGAAAAATATAATAATTATTGGTTAAATGCAAAGCAAAATGAGCATAAAAGCTTATAAGTAGACATTCTAGTAGATAGTAAATAAAGCAAACATATTACAAAATTAGAAAAACCAAATACATATTTGCTTAAATAGTATTCACATTTAAAAAAATAGTAATAATATATTAGATTATATATTTGCCACCAAATAATAGAAATCTACAAAAAGACATATAAAGAGTTATAATACAAAACATATATATAGCTAAAAAAAATTCTTACTACATTATAATAAGAAACTTTAACAGAATTTTAGACTCAATTTTAAATACAACAAGCAGCACAAATAAGAAACAGAAGAAGTTATTATTAATAGAATAGTCAAGAAACATTGAATTTATAAAAACATTAAAAGTTTATATGATCAAATAGGTTAACTAAAATAAGAATTGATCAAATATAGATACCTGGTTTATTAAAGTTAAAAGTAGAACATAGTGACATTAAGAAGATAAGACTTATAACAAACAGTAATTATGAAATGTGGCAACTTAGTAAAACAGATAGGTTGACAACTCTCAAGTAGCAGGTTTAGAGTTCAAATCTTAGTGATAACAAAAATTAAATTCTTTTTGTATTATAGTTAACTGTTTTTTATGATTAGTTGGAATAAGATATCTGTAACCTATGTCATACTAGCATAACTGAAAGGTTTAGGCATTTGTATAATATTGTATAAAAAAACACAAACTGGTACCAGACAGTATGAACTCAAGATAAGTCCTTAGGTTATATAAATCACAGGAACTAAGTAGGAAGACAGAAGCTCACTTGGAAGACCTAAGTAAAAAGATAATCTGAACCTTTGACAGTGCTACTATAAAGACTAGACCTATGAAATAAAGCTAGAACTTGTAAAACTAGGCAAAGAGTTGGCCTTTAAGTAGGAGCTGAATGAAACCAACCAGGCTGCTAGAATCTGTTCTAATGAAAAAGATTACATGCTAGCAAACATGTAAACCAGAGATGTATAGTTATGATTTGCCTTTCTGAACTATCTGGTTTGAAAGCTTGATGAAACTTGAATTGAATACCAAAGTAGTAGAGATATATTGTAAAGGCAGTAACAAAATTAAGGTAAACTCTACAAGAGCATAGCAGTTTAATAATATGTTCTGATTGCCAGTGTTGGTCTTGGCCATAGTGATACCAGGTTAGCTGTAAAAATAGAATACAGAAGATTCTGAAAGGTTTAGTACAAGGTCAAAGGTTTCTTATATGAGTGAACTGCTTTAAAAACTTAGTGGTCATGGCATATTTTTACTAACATCGATCAGGGTTATTAGTAGACAGAAGTAGATAGGTGGATATAGAAACTAGAATAGTTAAATAGGGAACCTACAGGCAGGTTTCAGGTATAGCAACTAGTGTAGAACCTTTAGGCAGACTACTTAAATTAGACAATAACTAAAGTTATACAAATGGCTAGTCATACACTTTTCTAAGATTGCCTATTGTGGTTGTAATACAATCATTAGCCAAATATACTAATAATAAAATTCTGGGTCACAAGTACTCATTTTAATATTTTAAAAAAAAAAACCAAACAAACAGTAATTATAACTTAGTATAAACAAAAATTAGCTTAGTCTTAATTTTAAAATTCACAAAAAAAAAATAAATGAAGCATCTAGACAGAAAATTTTTTTATACAAAAAGACAACAAAGAATGTATAAAAGAAGTACAAAACAACATTGAAAAAAATATTATAAGCCAGTCTTAAAATGAATACTCAAAACAAAAAATATAAAAAAAAACAATAAAAGAATAGCTAAAAGTAGAAGAAGAAATAAATAAAGAATAGAAAGTGATTGAGAAAGTAATTCTAAAAGCAGCTTCAAAGTATATATCTTTGAAAATGATAAAATATAAACCAGAAGAAATAAAAAAACATATAAATAGATCTTTATTCTTTAAAGATACCAAGAATTTGAGAAAAATAAACTGATATGCAGAAAGAGAAACAGACTAAACACTAGATAAAATTAATAAACTGCTAATAAATACCCAAATTAAATTAATTAATAAAAGAAATAAATTAACAGTACTACAAATAAAGAAAAGCTTGTCAGCAAAATGGATTAAGAAGATAAAAAGATAGATAAAAACATTAGAGCAGAAACTTAAAGAACAAGAGAAAAAAAGAATTGAAAAATATTATTAACAATATAGAATAGAGAATTTTGAAAAGACCTTAAAGAAAGATAGTTATCAACAAAGTTCTAAAAAAAGACAGTTTAGATATACAAGAAACATTAATAACAGAACCAAATTAAGTTAAAAAAGAAACAGATAATCATTTTAAGAATTAGTTTAGAAAAAAAAAACCTTTTTGAGCAACTATTAGAAGATTAAAAAAAGAAATATAAAGCCAAGACATAGATTAATAATGAATAGTTTAGCAAAATACTAGAATCAATTCAGGAAGCAGAATGAAAACAATGTTTAAAAGTAGTGAAAAAAGATACTGCTCTAGGTATATTAGGTATTAGCTATACTATAATACAAAAGACAAGACCAAAAGTGCCAAACAGTTTATATTTATACTAAATAAGATTTTAAAAAGTGGCATCTTTTCAAGAAGATAGAAAATAGATCAAATTTTTCTAATACAAAAGATTAAATAATAAGAGTACTTATTAGCAAATATTAAACTAATAATACTTTTAAAAATATTTCAAAAATCTAATATATATAATACAAAAAAGGCTAAGTAAAGTAAATCTTGCAAAAGTATAACTTTGCAGAACTATCAAGTAAAAGCACAAAAGGTTAATATATATATTAAGTAATATACTAAAAGAAGCTAAAAAAGAAAGAAAAGAATGCTAGCTATTTTTGCAAATCATCAAAAAAGCTTTTAACTCTGTTGCATTAGAAAGCATTAAAAGAGCATTTAAAAGAATAAAGATTCTAGAAGAAGTTTTAAAATTTATTTTAAAAATCTATAGCAAAAAAAGATTTAAGTAATTACCAGATTCAGATTATTAGAAGGCTTTAAAATAGAAGATAGGATTGACCAAGAAGAAGTAATATCTCCTCTTATATAAAGAATAATTTATGATCTATTACTTTGTAGAATACAGAGTCTGAAAAAAAACTATAATATAACTACCTATGAATTATAAAAGAAAATAAGATAGAGTAAAAAAACAGAAAACTTTAATATAAGCTGTTTAGTATTTGCAAATAATACAACATTTATAGCCAATTTATAACACAATATACAAGAGATACTAGACAAAGCAAATAAGTTTTATTATATAAACAATATAAATATAAACTTCAAAAAGTCAAAGCTAATACACCTAGAGTTAATACTTCAATCTGGATATAAAAATATCCAGATTAATATTTTGCTAAAAATTTATATTAAAACATAGTAATATTATCCAGATATAATTCAGATATAAAATATATCTGGATATAAAAACATAGTAAAGTATTAACTCTAAATACACCAAAGCAAAAAATACACAAAAGTCTATAAAATTAGAAAAACAAATACAAAAATAAAAATTTTTTAAATAAAAGAAAAGCAACTCAATTTCTAGAAGTTTGGGTTACAGCTTAGGAAATATATAAGCAATGTATGCATAAGCTCAAAAAAAAATATATATTTTTATAAATATTGTTAGAAATAAAAAGATATTGATTGGGCAGATAAAATATCTTAACAACAAGATGTTACTGCTATTATTAAAATACAAAACAAATATATATCTAATAAACAAAAAAACATATAATAAAATTTATTAACTAGTTTTTAAACTAACAAAATGAAAGGCTAAATTAGTATCAATAGTAGCTAATAGTATAATGAGTCATAAAGAACTTTTAGGCATTAAAAGCTTTTGGCAAAGACATGCTGCTGAATATATATTTACAAAATAATTAATTAGAATTAATGATTCAAGAATCTTGGGCAATTGATATTACTAAGAATTTAAGAAAGTACAACAAGATCTTTGTAGCTTAAAGCCAATATGATTTCTAGATACAGGTTTTTTGAAGATCAACAATTTTAAATATAACTTTAATGCAAGAATTTTAAATTAGCAAGAGACCTAAATTAAGAAATTAAGTCAAAGTATATATTTAAAAATTAGTGGCTATATTAAAAGTTAAATAGAAACTTAAAAATAATTATAAAACTACTTTGAGAGTATAAAAAAATTAAAAATTAGAAAAAACTAAAAAGTATTAGTTTTTGGTATATAGAGCAACTTTTGAATCTAAAAGTCAAAGACTTTTAACATGACAACAGATTAAAAGACTTATAGAACAAAAAAGCAAGTAGAAAAAAAGCAACTTGGTTTAAAAAAACAGAAAGCATCTTAATAGCAGATAGCTAAACAAGATTTATGAAAAAGAGTTTTTAAATACAAGACTTAACCAATAAGCTCTAATTTCTTACTTAAGAATAATCTTATTTAAAAGAAATAAACATAAATAAGTATACATTAATAAAAATAAGAAGAATCATCTAATTTTAAAAAAAGTAATAAGAAAAGAAGCCTATGCTTTAGAGCTAATATATTATAAGAATGATAGTCAGAGTAGCCTTTATATAAAAAAAAGAAAATCAAACCAAATATGTTAAAAAAAGCAGAATATTGAAGTTAAAAGAATAAAAATTAAAAAATTTACTTTTATTAACAGAAGCTTATTTTTTATTCTTATATTTGTTAATATCTCTACAGATCTGTTGAGTTTAATTAATAATGCAAACTAGTGATCTGTTTAAATAATAGCTAATCTTATAATAAGTTAAAGTTATTCAAATTTTTATAATACATTATGCTATCTCTTACTGATCTTATAATTTTTATTTTTTTTTTTGCTATTTTTGCTATTCCTATTACTAGCATGTGTATATTGTCTATTATGTTTTTTGATAACCTTATAGTCTGTAGCATATAACTTAATTTAAATATAATATATATATTGTTAATGTATAATAGTTGGCTAACTGTTAGCTTTTTGAGTTTAATTCTTGTATAAATATACTTATAATTTCTTTGGCTCTTATTTTAACTACTAATTTATACAATTTGCAGTTTAGTCATATTTTTAAAAATTGTACTATTTTATTTTTATTTTTTTCTTAAATCTACTCTTCATCAAAAAAGATTGTTCTATCTTTTTAGATTTGTTCAGTATTTATTATAATAGTTTGGTTTTTTTTTATTAATCTGTATATTATTTAGCTTAAAAAGTCTTTTGCTATTATGATAATTTTTTTTATTTAAAATTTACTTACTACAGTCTGCTTTCATTCATTCTTTTTTTGTAAATTTGATTTTTCTACTGTTATTGTCTTAAGTACTTACTCTATAACTTAGATTTGAATCACCTTGAACTTTTTTCAGAAATGAATTATAAAAATTCTTTATACCAAAAATAAGATTTCTCCTTCTTGATCAATTTTATTATTAATTTAAATTCTGCTATTGTATTCACATTTGTAATAATTTTTGACTGTTAGTTTTTATATAAATTTAGAATAAAGATAATTGCTATTTCTGATATCTTAAGTTTTCTAAATGCTAAATCTAATGCTGTTAATAATATTAAGTTAAAAATTTTTTTTTATATCTTATAATACCAACTAAAGCTCTTTTTTGTTATTTTTTGTATTTTTTATTATTGTGTTTATAATATGTACTAGCCTTTCTATTGAACCTTATAGCAGGTTTACAAGATTTGAACTTTTTAAAATGTTTTTTTGATAAATAGTCTGTACCAATCTCTTAGTAAATATTTTAGTTATGCATTTACATATAGTTTTTAATAATGCTATTAGTTTTATATTGTTTAAATTGTACTGCTAATTTAAGTCTTTTAGTATTAAATTTACTTGTAATATTTTTTTAGTATCTTTCTTGTCTGAATGCATATTTCTGATAGTCTTTTAAAAAATTCTTGTATCTGACTACTTGCTGTCTTAATTAGTATATAGATTATTTTTAAACTACCAGATGCTATGTTGCTTTTTAAACTTAATAAATTTCTGATCATTTTTCTTTTAAAATATTCTGTTCTAGCTAATTATACCAGTCTTTATTAATTTTTACTTTAGATTGATACATTTTTTTACACTCTTTTCTGATCTTTTGGCATTAAAAATTTTATTGCTAAAAGTATTTTTTGGTTTTTCTAGCACTTTGCTTAAATCTGTTATAAGCATCTTAGTTAGATCTTTTGATTTGATAAGTCTATCTATTTTGATTTTCTTGATTAATTTGTCCAATATATTTGTTAATATTCTTTTTTGCATGCTATTAATCATTTAACATCTTCTTTTAATGTTCTGTTTAATTTCTTTTATTCTTTGTTTTGCTAATTTTTTGTTTTTTTCTTATATAAAATCTTTTATTAGTCTTTCAAATCAGCAATTATCTCTTCTATTTATATTTCTAAAATCTTTTTTATATTAGTTTTATAATGCTAATTTATATATTCAATTGTATTATTAATCATCTCTATATTTTTTAATACTAGATTTAGTTTGATATTTTTTTTCCTAAACTGATTTATTTTCTTAGCTATGATAACAACTTTATTAACTCTAAATTTTTTTCTTTAATGTTTCTTTTATTAGTAGAAGTGTTTAGCATCTTCTTTTTAAAAACTGTTTTTCTTGCTGCTTCAAGAATACTTTTGCTTATATCTTTTTATGTTTTATTTAAGTTTTTTTTTGTTTTTTCTCTATAATCTGTAATTTTTTTTTGTTTTTTTTTTACAAGTTTTTGATTTTAATTATATTATTTAACTTTCTTTTATAATCTTTCCAGTCTTATTTAAATGCTTTTTTATACAGAAAAACTGTTCAATATTGTTCAAATTTTTTAAGCTTTGAAGTTTTGTACAATATTACTAGGTATTTTTGCAATAACTGCATTATAATTACTATTTGTATAATTAGATATATTTTGGATTTCTGTATTAATAAGACCATTTGCTAATTTATTAATTATTTAAATTTAGTCAATTCTTGTACTAGATTTTTTATTTTTCTATAAGCATTCTTTGCTTTTTGAATTTTCTAGTTTAAAAGAGTTTTTGAATTCTTGTCTAATTAGCTAATTTACAACTGCTTTTCTTTTAAAAACATTGCTTTCTATTATGTTAAATCTATCTAGCTTTAGGTCAATAATACAATTTAGATCTTCTATAATAATTGTTTGTATTTTTTATAACCTTCTAATATATTTTTTTATAATTGTTCTTTGTATTTTTCTTTATTCTTTTTTGTTGTTAAAAGGCATGTATATTATTACAAACATTATTTCTAATTGCTTAATAATAAAGTTTGCTACTATTATATATTTATTAACCTTATCTATTTAATCTAAATGTTTTTCTTGTCTTTTTTTTATCATAATTTCAACCTCTGACTTTTTTCCTTTAATTTATTTGAATTTAACCAAAAGCTTTTATATTTAGTTAAATTCTTTGCTATAAAGAATTCTTCTTTTTTACTTATATTTGTTTCTACTAATTTTAATATTTTGATTTTATTGTCAAGAGCCTATTAATATACTAATTCTATTTTGTGTTTGTTATTTTTTAATTTATTAATATTATGATAAGAAATGTTTAGCTTTACATTACTTTCTCTAATTAACTCTACTAATAATGCTTTTTTATATATTGATTTTTAGTTAGAAAATTCTTCTCTTCTATATTCTATTATTCTTAAAATATCTATTTTTTCTGTGTCATATTTTTTATTACAATAATGGCAACTATCAAGAGCTATAAGCAGAATTACTTTGCCTATTATTAAGTTTGTTAAGTTTCTTTAAGATTTTTTAAAATATGCTTTAATGTTCTTTAATTTATTATATAATTGCTATTTTTTTTGTTTCTTATTGTTTCTTGTTTTTTTTTTTTGCTTTTCTTTTTTTTTTAGTTTTATAGCTTTAAAAAATCTTAATTCTTTATATTTTTGATTAGTATTTCTTTGTATTTTTTAATATTTATTTTCTTTTTTACTAAAGTATTCTTTAATATTTTTTTACATATTTTTTTCCAATTTTGTTCTTGTAATGAGCATTGGTCTTCATATTATAACAACTTGTTATAATAATAAAAGGCATTTTTTTTCTTGCTTTCTGACAATTTTTTTTGACTCAAATATGCAAAAGCAATACTTCTCTTATTGCTATTACTGTTATTAAATATAAAGACTGTCTTGACATCTAAAGGTCTTAGTTGTCTTAGTAAGGTTAATTCTAAGCCAATTTTGAAATATTTTGTAGAACTGTCTTATGTTTTTTTCTTTCTTTAAGTACCTTTAAGTTAAATCTTTCTAGTGTAATTCTATATATTAATCCTTTTTCAAAATATATTAACTAATTTGTTATTAAAGAATTTACTCTTTTTTGAATCCAACTTGTAATTTGTACTACTAACATCTTGGTTTTTTTAAGCACTTTTTATTTAAGTACTTTTGCTTTTTTATAAAAGCTTAAGTATTATATTACTCTTTTATATTTTACATCTTTTGGCAAGTCTTATAGTATTAGTATTATTATTAGACTATTTTTGAATATTGTTTGTTTCTTTTAATTTGCAACTTGTTTTTGTATTTTTTTATATGTAATAATTTTAGTCTGTTTTTGTAGTTTACATTAAGCTATTACTATCTTTAAAAGCTTATTTTAAAGTATAAATATCTTTATGCATTCTTTTTTAGCTTTTTTTTTCTTCTTTATATTTAAGCTTTTCTTTACTTTGTTGTTATATCTTAATAGCATTAATTTTTTGCTTTTCTGTTTCTGAATTATAAGTATCATACTCTGTTATTTATAATGGCATCTTGTTTATTGTCTTTTTCTCTTCTAAACTTTCAAGAAGTTACTCTTTATTTTTATTTAATATTACTTTTGCTTGCTTCTTTGATCTATTATTTTTTTTTTATTGACTAATTCTAATTTATTTTCAAATTGTCTTTACTTAAGACTTTTTTTCTGAACTATTAATTGTGTTACTAGTACTTTTAGTTTTATTTTGTTTTGATTTTAATAAACTTTTCTCTTTTTTAATTGCTTCTTTATTTTATTTTTTTTTTATTTTTTGTAATATTGTTATCTTTTTCTAAAACTGCATTCTTTCTTTTTAAAAGTAATTCTTAATTTGTTAGTTGTATTATTGATGATTCTATTTCTATTTTTGTTTCTTCATTTCGAGCTTTTCTTTTTTTTCATTATAGACTATGTTTTACATATTGCTTCTATGATCTACTTTTATTTAATTAATTAAATATTTTTTTTTTACTATTGTATTTTTTTTTTTGTAAAATTTTTAATTATATCTTTATACTTGTTTACCAAGACTTATATAATATATACTTGTACTGAGTTATTTGTTTCTAAGAATTATATAATGTTTTTATCTATTGGTGTAATATATTCTTTTTGCTTACTTAAACAAGCAAGCTTTTCTGCTGATATTCTTTTATTTAAATTATAAAACTCTTTAAGATTTGTCATTATTACCTTTGTTTATAGTTGCTTTATCTATCTATAATGCTTTAATTCTAGAAGTTTTTAACCTATTTATTTATATTTTAAATAAATATATAAATATTATTTATAAGTTATCTTCTGTTTTTATATTTATTTATAGTTTTTTTGCTTTAGTATTGTTAAACAAACTAAGTTATTTTTTAACATATTTTGTTTTTTAATATTTTTTTTAATTTTTATATGTTTTTTATTAAACTTGCTTTTTGGTAGTTTTGTGTTATTCTTAGTTTTATTAGTTTTTTAAAACTGGTTTGTTTACTTAATATTGCTAATAATCTTTATTACTAACTCTTGTTATAATATTCTATAACTGTCAAAATCTTTATATTATTATAGATAAAAGACTTCTTAATTTTTATACTATAATCAGATATAGCACAGAGAATTTTGTATAGATATATATAATATTTAAGAGAGAAATATAGCTTTTATTAAATATTGTCAAGAAAATATGCTCTTCTTTAAAACAGTTTAGAAAAGGCAATACAATATTAATAATTTTATTTTATTTTACTAAAAGTAGATAAACCTTGTCTGTAAGAATTATTCTAAAAAAAAGTATTAATATAGTTTATAATCAAAAACTGTTTATTAAAGTAATAACAAGAATAGCTATTCTTAGGTTTTTGTTTCTAAAAAATCTTAAAATATATTTACAATATTAAAGAAAAAAGAAGTGTTTGTTATTTAATTAAACTTGAAAAATTTAGTAAAGTTTATATATTTGTAAACTAGGCAGCTAAGCAGTCAAGTAACTAAGTAACTAAGTGACTAAGTATTAAACAACTAAGTGACTAAATGACTAAGTAACTAAGTAACTAAGTGATTACTAAGTGACTAGAAGGTTCTAGCAACTAATGACTAATAATTACTAAGTAACTAATTACTAAGTA